>CAWUFW010024795.1:0-54585 GCA_963921515.1 Calotriton arnoldi | reverse complement strand
TTTGCTAAACACTGTTTAATGTCATTTCCCCACCGGTAAAATTATTTGCTGTTGTAATTGGGGGCTGTTAGAAATGAGGGTCTCTAGTTGGCAATGGTTTGCACCTTTGTCCAAGTAGGGACCCTTCCTTCTAGTAAGGGTAAGAGGGATACACTACTGAAATAACCCCTGCTCACCACCTTGGTAGCTTGGCACGAGCAGTCAGGCTTATTTCAGAGGCAGTGTGTAAAGGATTTGCACATAACCAACAGCAATACACTGAAAACACTACAAAAGGACACCACACCAGTTTAGAAAAATATCCAATACTTTATATATTCAAAACAAGACTAGAACGATAAAAATCCAACCTACAGTACTTAAAAATATGCACTTTGCGGGGAGCTGGCGTTGGTCGGTCCGGACTGCGGTGTGGGACGGGGCAGTGTGTCGCAAGACTTACGAGCAGTGCCCCCAAGCCACGGTGCGGTCACGGTTGTCGAAGTCAGTGACGGCGTCGGTGAGACCAGCGCGGCGAAGTGAAGCGATGTGGTGCGGAGTGCGGTGTCCACAGGTCACGGTGCAAGCAGCAGCTCGGCGGCCGTCATCAGTGAGACCAGGGTTGCGGTGCGAGATGCAGCGGTGCCCTCTGCGGTGTCTTCAGGGCACGGAGCCAACGGCAGAGTCAGTGACTGAGTCGGTTGCTTTCCCCCCTTTGTGGCAACTGAAACCACGGTTCCAGAGGCGGTACCCAGAGGTCAGTGAAGTCTTTGTGGTCCCTGAGACTTCAGAACAGGAGGCAACAAGTAAAGAAAGTTCAGTCCAGTCCTTTCACTGCCCAAGGCAGAAGCAGCAACTGCAGGCCAAACCAACAAAGTAACAACACAGCAAAGTTGCAGTACTCCTCTTGGCAGTTCTTCCAGCTCTTCTTCTTGGCAGGTTCCTTGATTCCAGCGAGTTCTAAAGTTCTAGGGTCTGGACCCCAATATTTATACTCAGTTTCTCTTTGTGCTTTTGGGCAGAGAGTGCCTGTGCCCAGCCCAAACCAGTTCCATCCTCTCTGGCCCAGCTTCCTGGCAGGAGGTGGAGACAGCATTGTCCAAGGCAGACCAGGCCCATTCAGGTGCAAGGAAATCTCCTCCCACTACTATAAATACAGCCCATGTCTATTCAGCCCAGCCCTGACTCATCCAGGAAAGGCAGGACACACCTTGACCCCCCGAGTGGCTGTCTGATGAGAATGCACATCCCCAGCCCCTGTCACTCCAAAGCCAGGCAGTCAATCCACAAACCCAGCAGAGGCACACAGGATGGCTAAGCAAGAAAATACCTACTTTCTAAAAGTGGTATTTTCAAACACAGAACATAAAAATCATCTTTACTAAAAGATGCATTTTTATATTTTGAGTTCAGGCATGCTAAACCCAATTTCTCTATCTTATCCCAATGGGAAGATATGCTTATAAGATGTTATAAGTAAACTACCATTCTATCCTATGGGACAGATAGCCTTTCCATAGTGAAAAATGAAACGCACTGTAATTCACTACAAGGACATGTCACACACACCAGTACATGTCCTACCTTAAATATACACGGCACCCTGCCCACAGGGGTACCTTGGGCCTACCTTAGGGGTGACTTACATGTAAGAAAAGTGAAGATTAGGGCTTGGCAAGTGGGTGCACTTGCCAGGTCGACATTGCAGCTACAAACCGCACAGACACTGCAGTGGCAGGTCTGATAACCCTTTTCAGGGCTGCATGGGTGAGTGGCACAATCAGTACTGCAGGCCCACCAGCAGCATTTGATTTACAGGCCCTGGCACCCTCAGTGCACTTGACTAGGGACTTACTAGTAAGTCAAACATGCCAATCATGGAAACACCAATCCATAATACAATTTACAATAGGAGCACTTGCACTTTAACACTGAACAGCAGTGAGAAAGTGCGCAGACACTCTGAACCAGCAAAAACGGAGTCAAAACTAGGAGGTCAGAAAGGAAAAAGACAGGGGAAACATGCCAAAAGATGCCAGGTCTAACGGGCATTTATGGTTGTAGATAGATGTTGATGATTAGGAGAACCAGTTTCTAGAAAATTTTGTCAGAAGGGGTCCTTACGCCTAAAAAGGTTTGACAAGGGGGTCTCGACATCAAAAAGTTTGAAGACCACTGTTTTATGGTAATAGTGTTTTCTTTCTTTTGTACATTTTCATAGTATCATTTATAGTATAAGGTTCCAATGTAGTTAACCGATGAGTACATTATGTATTTTCTTTTAAATCTACAGTCCAGTTACAGTGTTTTGCAATTTAATTCCATGCTATTGATTTTTGTGTAACGGATGGGGATGTGTAGTAATCTAATATGGGCCTCGTGGAACTTCTGCCTCACAAGTACCTTGACACCGTTTAGTGTGGTGTTCTCCTGCCGACAGTTGCTTGCTGCTTGGCGGAGGGAGCACCACGTAGAGACGTTCCTGCAACTTCTATCAATAAAAGTATCTGCTGTAACACAATCCAGGTGTGAAGAGCATTACAACATTTAACCATACTAGGGGCACCGCTAAGAAAAGGATATCCAGGTGTTCTGAGGTATTTGTATTTCCTGAAGAGCCTGGCAAGAGATTATCCAAAGAGCACCCTGGAACACAGTTGATCCCATCCTGATTTTTAAGGACCAGGTTGAGAACGGATGAAGAAGCATGCCACTAATTTAGCGGGTGAGGGTCTAACAAAAAAAACTATTGCTGTTTTCCACAGGTTCAAGCATTCCTTACACGTTTTAAACAACACGTCCGTACCGAGGCAACAGAGGATTGAGCGTTCTATAGGCATAATAGTTTGCAGGACACCGTGTCCGTGTGTATTGTGGTTTGTTCATGCGCACACACTGACATGCTTGTACTTCTATTTTTTCATTTCCAGAAGGTATGGCAAGGCTCACAAATATCTTCCCCAAATATTCAAGGGGACTTAAAATAGTAAATCATGCCTCTCGTCAGACTTTAGACGAAGCATAGAAATATAGACATTTCCAGGAGGCGTAGACAAGATGAGGGAGCTTGGATCCACCACTTAAGGAGGGAGTGGTAGAAATGGGGGCACAGGTCGAAAAGGCACACACACGTAAGCACACCTTAAAGATGGACCTGTCACACAAAATGTGCCAGCCATGGCTTAGTTTTAGCACCTGGCGCCGCACGTTCACTATATCACAAGTACAACGGTAGAGGCCACAGATTCAGAAGACAAAAAAAAACATACCTTTTCAATGACATCCCATGCGCTGTGGCCCCTCCCCAATTTACCGATGTCTCTCTCAAACCAAGGGACTCCCCTCCAATTTACAACCCAGCGTCCCTCCAAGCTACTCATAGTCCCGCGCCTGTCTCTTGCCTCTTTGTGATTACCGTTGCAGCTCCTACGTGCTCGCTCTCAATTCCTTCCACTAGACTCCCTATGCCTCCTCATTGAACCTCATTTTTCGCTTTCCTCAGCGCCAAACAGAAAAGGGTCGTAACGAACAACAGAAGACCTATTGGCGGAGACTAAATTAAAGAATAGATGACGAGAGTTGAGCCTAGGTACAAACCAACCTCTTATTCATTCTTTTTGTTTTAGTTCCGGGTATAAGGTAAGGGATCGCTGCAGCGGCGTTCACTGTAACGAAACAGCAACGGTTCCGGGGGCGGCTGCTGTTATTTTAGAACCAATCGCAGGCTATAATGGACGGCCCAGAGCTCTCGCCCCACCTAGCATTGGTCACAGCCAACACAAAGTAGCTCTCTCATTGGCTATTGTTGCTTTCGATTAAGACAACGAAAGAAAGGCGGAAGCAATAAGATTTTAAAGAACCTTCTTTGGAGACTGGTAGAATAGCTCCACATTTAAAGGTTTACTCCCCCATCTGAACCTGCTTCAGACGAAGGCTGGCATGTAGGCTCACTACAATACCCCTTTACTAGGAAGGATTCTCCCTGTCAGAATGTCATCATTCGCTGGGGGCCCAGTCCAGAGGGGACCCTGTATTGGAGGAGTCCCGAAAGGCTTCCAGGAGAAAGAGGCTGCTGCGCGGCAAAGATTAAAGGGGTTGCTGTCAGAGCAGCTCTCAGGAGACATGCTCAGGTATTTTCTTTCTCTCGTGCTCGTTGTGCTAAATCAGTGCTGGACAAGTCCCCCGCATGTCTTCCAGCTGTAACGTTTCATACTGAGGGTTCAGAAAGTGTTGATCCCCCAAAGGTTGTCTTTGCCATGTCTCAAAGTTTAAGCACTTAAGTTATGAGCAGTTGACGTAAAGATTAATCTAAGAACTCCTAAAAAAACAGTGTGTATAGATAACTTGCACACTCAGCTCTAAGGCATCACATGCAGAAAGGACAATACACACCTAAAGACATCTGTGCATACCTAATCAAGCAGGTTTATCCCAAGCAACGGTTGAAGTCCATAAAGAAAGTATGGGAAATGTGAGCCTAAGTGCAATGGGGGCTGAGTCAAAAACGTGGTTAAAACGCTTAAAATATTCTGTAACTATTTTGTTGGTCTTTCATCTTTAGGTAACTGCATATAAAATAGTGCACATACTTTAAATAAAAAATAACAGCAAGTTAAACTAATTAATGGGAAATGTACTCTTTAGTGTTCTGAAACCTCAACTGGTTAATGCGACCTCTACAGATGTCTTTTTGTATAACCAGAGTCACAGAATTGAATCCTGGTTGGAAAAACAGGGCTTAGTGACTTGTGTATTAATAGAGCATGAGGTCCCAGCCTGTGAGAGAGACCACTGTGAATATGCAAGCGATCATTTTAAAATTGTGTTACATACAGTAGAAGATATGCTGCCACAAAATGTGCAAACATTTAGTGTTTAAGATAAATGCTTTGAAAATATAGATTTCAGTAATACGCAATCAGACTATACCTAGAGCAAACATTTTTCCGTTCAAAGCAGGCCTGGACTGGCTGTTGTCTGGCAGCGGGCATTTCACGGGAGGCTGGGAGGGTGGGGGCTGGTTTTGCAGCAGTGCTGCAATATCTGCCCCCAGTAACAAAAGAAGCAAGCAAGTGTTTCTAGCCTCCCGGGGCCAGGCAGTGCTTCGCCAGGGGCTGCTCCGAGAAAATTGCCAGGGCTGCTTTGGTATCCCTGTCTGGCCCTGATTCAAAAGATCCAGTCCAGAACTCCGCTGGTAACACCCTGACATTACCTCTCAAAAAGAATACATCTTCGTAACCATGAAACTTCCAGTGACCTGGTTAATTAAAGCCCATAGCAGCCTTTGTATTTGATGTTTAACAAATTGCAGACATTTACATTTCTTCCAGATCGCAGGCACCCTTGAGAGGAGGCTTGTTTCTTCTGCAGGTTTCTGTCCCTCTCCTTTACAACACAGGAGAATCCACTCCTTCGCTTTCAGCCAGAGGCACTCGAAGGTCGGCATTACCTGTCCAGGGGCAGTTGTTTTTGTACAAAAAGCAATGAATCTTTACAAAACAAAGTTCATCCACCTCAGCTCCACCTGGAATGTTTCGGGTTGATTCGTCAAGCGGGGTCTGGGAAAAGAGTCCCAAAACACGTTTCGTGCATGGCAGAAGGTTGGTCACAGGGCCTGGCCTTCAGCTGTGCACGGAGGGAAGTTGGCCACAAGGCCTGGCCTGAGGGCAGGTCCTGTGGCCAACCCCCCTAAAGGCAGCCAACCCTACACTGCATACAGCTTTCGGCCGTGCAGGGCGGGGCGTTGGCCTATTATGGCCTTGAGGGGCCAATCCTCAAGGGCAATATATATTTTAAAGGGGGGGGGGGCAAATGGCCCCGTCCCCAAGTCTCATTAGGTCCTGGGGAACCCATCCCCCAGGGCTTTTTTTATTATTATTAAAGGGGAGAAGGGCTGCCTGGCCCCGCTCCCCAAGCATTAGGGCCTGGGGACACCATCCCCCAGGGTTGTTGTTTTTTATTAAAGGAGAGGGGGCCCCCTTCTCAAAGCATTGTTAGGCCCTGCGCACCCCATCCCCCTGGGCCACTCCCTTAAATAAAGGGGGGGGCATGTGGCCCCCTCCCTGAGCATGTATCAGTCCCGGGGACCCATCGCCTGGGGCCCTCACACTTAAAGGTGGGTGCCCTGGTGTCTCCCACCATATAGTTGTTGGGGTCGCAGGGACAGCCCGAAGGCCCCGTGTCTCTAGTCGGCTTCCCGCAAGCAGCTGGAGCCGGCATTCCTCCCTCCCGGAGGGAGTGGCTACTAATGCTGTTCCCTCCCTGGCGGGAGCAATATCTTATTCTGTTCAAACAGCATTTGTAGAGTGCAACACTGTCACCCATAGTGGTATCTGGGTGCTTTGTATCCATCGAAGAGCCAGGTCATGAGTCTCTTTCTGAAGTCTGCCAGCAAGGGGGCTGTACGGAGCTGGAAGGGCTGGTTGTTCCAGGTCTTGGCAGCTATGGAGGAGAAGGAGTGGCTGCGGCTGCGACGGATGCAGGGTGTGTGTGCAAAGGCTAGTGAGGAGGAACGCATGTGTCTAGACGGTTGGTGGAAGTTTAGTCGATGGTTGATGTAGGAAGGTCCTAGGTCGTGGAGGGCTCTGTAGGGGTGCATTAGGGTCTTGAACTGGCATCTCTTTTGGATAGTGAGCCAGTGGAAGTCTCTCAGGTTGGGGGCAATGTGGGTTCATTTGGGGAGGTCCTGGATGAGTCTGGTTGCAGCGTTCTATATGGTCTGAAGTCTTTTAAGGAGCTGGGTGGGATGCCAGCTTAGAGGGCTTTGCCGTAGTCCAGATGGCTGGTGATGAGGGCCTGAGTGACGGTCTTTCTGGTGTTGGTTGGGATCCATCTGAAGATTCTGCTGAGCATGCGAAGTGTGTGGAAGCCGGAGGAGGTGACTGCGTTGACTTGTCGTTTCATGGTCAGTTGACTGTCGAGGATGATCCCCAGGTACGTGCATGGTCTGTTGGTGTGGGGGTTGGTCCAAGTTGAGTTGGCCACCAGCTGTGGTCCCAGGCATAGCTGTTGTTCCTGAGGATCAGTACTTCTGTTTTGTCGGAGTTGAGTTTGAGGTAGTTGTCTCTCATCCAGTTGGCTACGTTGGTGATGGCGTGGGAGGAGTTGGTTTTGGTGTTGGCGGGGTCGTTGGTGAGGGAGAGGATTAGTTGAGTGTTATCTGCGTAGGATATTATGTTGAGGCCTTGTGATCTGGCAATGTCTGCGAGGGGAGTCATGTAGGTGTTGAACAGGGTGGGGCTGAGGGATGATCCTTGATGTACGCCACATATGGGGAAACAGCCATCACATTGTATGCGTAACAACGCATGCGATTACAACGCGGTCGTTACAACGACCACGTTGTTACATCGTAGTACCATTGCAACGCAAGTCGTTACAACGACTTGCTGTAGTGGGCGCTCTAAACTAAGGAATAGTATAATTTACTATTCCAACACCTTCCCTACTGTTGCGCACGCTGGAGTTGGAATAGTAAATTATACTATTCCTAAGTCCAGCGCGCCTCCTTGTAACGACTTGCGTTGTAATGGTACTGCGATGACCGCGTTGTAATCGCATGCGTTGTAAACGCATGCAATGTCAAGGTATGTATTCCACATATGATGCCCTTGGATGCAGAGGTGAAGGAAGGCAACCGGATGCTCAGTGTGTGTTCTGTGAGGAAGGAGGCGATCCACTTGAGGGTGTCTTGCTATATGCCTATGTTGTGGAGTCTGGTGATGAGGGTGTTATGGTAGACGGTGTCGAACGCCATGGAAAGCTCAAGTAGGACCAGGGCCACAGTTTCTCTGGCTCGAGCAGTGTTCTGATGTCGCCTGTGGCAGCAATCAGTGCGGTCTCAGTGCTGTGGTTGGCCCGTAATCCTGATTGTGAGGCATTTAGTAGGTTGTTATGTTCCAGGAATTCGTTAAGCTGCTGGTTGATTGCTTTCTCAAGTACTTTGGCCTGGTAGGGGGAGCAGGAAGCTCATCTGATAATTTTTGAGTTCGTGGGAGTCAGCGGAGGGTTTCTTTAGGAGTGGTCTGATGTCTGCGTGTTTCCATCTGTCCAGGAAGGTTGCTGTGGAGATGGAGGTGTTGAGGATGCTGGTGAGTTGCGTGCTGATTGGGTTCGTTGCAAGGTTGTAGAGGGGGTGGAGGCAGGGGTCGGTGGGCGCCCCGGAGTGGATGAAGGACATTATGGCTGAGGTGGTCACGGCGGTATGCATAGATCAGGTGGTAATGGCTTGGCTGATGTTCACTGGTTAGTTGAGGCCGTTGGGGTTGAGGGTGGCGTGTTGGAGGTCGAAATTGTTGTAGATGTTGGTGATCTTTCTGTGGAAGTAGTCTGAGAGGGTGTCGCAGGATTCTTGGGAGGGGTGGACGATGGTCTCCATGGCTATAGAGTTGCAGAATGCTTTGACTATTTTTAAGAGTTCCTTTGTGTGGTTGACCGTGGAATCAATGCGTGTGGTGATGGCTGCTTTCTTGGTTTCCTTGATTTGCTGGTGATAGTTGCTGAGGCCTGTTTTGTGAGCTGCTCTGTTGTTTGGGTTCTTAGTGGCGCCCCATCGTTTCTCCAGTTGGTGGTAGTTGCGCTTGGTGGTCCGGAGCCCTGGGGTGTACCAGCTGGCTTGTTTTGAGGTCTTATTTGATTTTGTAGGTGTCAGGGGGGCGTCTCTGTTTCTCTGCCCGCTTCAGTGCAGGCAGGGAAACATATCAAAAGTCTGCCCCCAGTGGGAGGGAGCATTTTCGAAGCTCCAGCCCGCTGGGAGCAGACTTTGTGTTTGCTCCCGTTTGGCGAGAGTTTGGAAAATGCTCCTGCCAGGCGAGAGCGAACACAGGTTTCCGTGCCGGTGCGGGCAGGGAAACTGCTATGTCCCGGGGTGGGCTCCCCGGGGCATAGCTTTTAAGTCGACCCCAGAGGTTGTGGTCGCCAGGGCCTTCAGAGGCTCGGGAGGGGTGGCGCAGTCCCCCTCCCATGAAAAAATTATGCCGGGCTCAAGGGGATTGGCCCCCCGGGCAAAAAAAGGCCAAAAGGAGGGAGACAGTGTGCCTCCCTTAAAAACATCCCGGGTCCTGGTGGTTTGGGTCCCTAGGGCCAAAATCAGCCCAGTGAGAGGCGCTGCATGCCCCATTCCCCCTCATAAACACGCAAGCCCTGGGGGATGGGTCTCTGGGTCCAAAAAACAGCCTGGGACGGGGGCTGCCTGCCCCTCTCCCCCTGAAAAACATGTCAGGCCTCTAGGAATGGGGTCCCCGGGGTCAAAAACAGCACGGGAAGGGGGGGGGGGCCACATGCCCCATCCCCTCTGAAAAACACGCCAGGTCCTGGGGGATGGGGTCTCCGAGGCCAATATAAGGCCAGGGAGGGGTGTCGCATGCCCCGTCCCCCTTCACAGTCCCTCCGTGCCCTGGGGCTGAAAAAAGCCCAGGGGGGTGGGCTGAATGCCCCACTTAACCTGAAAAACATGCCTGACCCCTGAAAATGGGGTCCCCGGGGCCTAAATTGTCCCAGGGAGGGGGGGGGGCCCACATGCACTTCTCCCCTAAAAAGGACATCTGGCCCCGGTGGAGGAGGGACACGCGAGCCACCCCTCTCCCCAAAAATACCCCCCCCAGTCCCTGGCCCACCCCGGGGGGATTTTCAAAAGCAAGCGTGGGAGCCCATGCTTTTTTTCTATTTTGCTGCAGATTTGCAGCAACATTTTCAAAAACATGTTTAACACCAGGCTTAGGGAGTCTTGGTATCCCTACCATACCCCCTTAGGTTTTTTTTTTTAGGACTCTGGACTGAGTCCCGAGTGCTAGAATTGCTGCCACCACTTCCTGGTTGAGGTAATGGCAGACAGTCAGATCTCAGCTTGAGATCTGTCTGGCTCAGCGGAGGCTCCACGTCCCTAGATATGCAACGTTTTTGAGCATTAATTACTCAAAAACTACTGAACGGATTTACACTAAACCACAAAAAGCACTCTTTCTGGACCAAGTTCTAGCTTTCTGCCAAATTTGGTATAAATCCGTTCAGTTGTTTAGGCTGTAGCTGTGTCTAACGTTTCTATGATAAGAATAACGGTGAAAACTCGTTTTGGGACCCCCTTTTTTTCTCCGCTCCTGTTTGATGGATCACCACAAAACTTTCCATTCACAAACTCTGCAGACAAGAAACTTTTTTCTGGAAAGTTTTGTGGAGATTCGTCAAACGGCGCCAAAGTAATTAGCATTGCAACAAATGCATTTCCTGTGGAAACACGATCCTAACTATAACTACTCAGTGGCGACTGCCTCGGGGGGGGGGTGCGTGTGTGTGTGTGTATATATGTTGCTCCTTTCCCCCTCGAAAGCCTTCAAGGACGGCGATGACACAGCGGGTAAGATTTTAGATAATTCCTTTATTTTGACCACATCAAACGCGTTTCGGCTGACACTCAGCCTTGGTCACTGATAGTGAGATGCCGAAATTCTTTCTAATTTACAGGCATACGCCGTTTGATGCAATGCCAAGAAATCGTGAACAGACTATACTATTCTCGGCAACAGCCTACTGCATCTCGGAGTAATTTCTAATTTTTTCATTTTTACCTGTGATCCCTTTCGCATTAGTATCGTAATGGAGTTAAAATTACAGCATATAATTCTCCTTTATCATAAAATGAATACTTCACTAAGTACATCTAGTTTCCTTCTAACTGTACAAAATATACAACCTTCAGCAAAAATCTAAAATATTGTCACACAAAATATAATTAAGGCTCCCTGTTTTCCGTTTTTACGGATTTTTACAGATAAATACAGACAGAAAACAATGCGTTTTCTGTATGCATTTATTTTTAAATGTGGATAAATACAGAAAATTGTGCTTCTTTTAAGTGACTCTCCATGCCGTCTTTCATGAATTATAGGCCAGCAGCTGAGCAGATGGACAGCATGGGAAATTAAAAAACAGGATGAAATTTCTTTAAATAAGGGCATATGTCAACATACATTTATGGTATAATGCTAGTATTTACCAGCGGATGTATTGTTATGTAATATTTGACAGCTTAAATAGCTAAAACACGACAGGCATCAAAGTATGAGTGCGCATCTATCAGTTAAATCAATATGGAAATGTACAGTTTTTCAACTTCATTCATACGCAAAACACAGAATAAATATGGATAAATACAGATAAAATGGCAAAAAAATAAATATGGATAAATACAGACTGAAATGTTAAAAAAAAAAAAATACCATAAAACCGGGAGCCCTAAATATAATATATAAATATACATTATTTGCAGTGTAAAACTCATCTATATACACAAGTCCTTAAAACTTTTTCAGTATAAATACTGCCTATATATAACACTTGATGAGTTAAAACTAGATAATACAGTTAGCTAAAAACCCAGTTCATCCAACTGAATTCCATATATGTTTTAGATTCAAATATGAACTCTACTTTCTTTTGATCTCATTTTCTGTTTTTCCACCCCATCATCAAGCCCTAGTGGGCAGTACTGGTTGGGTTTGAGAAAGCATCACACAAATCAATGCCCCAAGCAAAGATTCTGCCGAAATTCCCTTATAACCCTCGTCTACAGTGTATTGCTATCCCACTATTTATAATTCATCCCAGTGTTTAATACTACTCACTATTACCTAACTCCTATTAAAAACTAATAAATAAGATTCTTTTGCCTAAGACTGGGTGGAGGCCCCTACCCTCACTGTGACTTCTGGCGTAGATTTTTTGCCCTCACAGGTGAGTATATAGATCTTCTTCCATGTTAAGGCCCCATGGAATTCTAAAATATATTTTGACTCCATTTGTCTTAACTTCTTTTCTCTATCTCCTCCTTGTATGTTTGCATGAACCGCATCTAGTACAAAGTAGGTTAGTCCCTTCACCAAACAATTATTGCTTGCCGCAAAATGTCTCTCTACTGGGTGGCTCTGATCATGATTTTTTTTTATAGCTCTCAGATGTTGAAGGATTCTTTTATGTACCGGTAGAATCGTGCTACCAATATATGCCAAGTTGCATGGGCACCTCAGTATGTATATGGCATATTCGGTCTTACAGTTATATTGCCCTTTGATGAATGTAGTGCGAGTCGTAAGTGGAGAGATGTATTGTGTGGTGTTCTTTCCATGTTGACATGCTTTACATCTCCCACACTTTAGGAAGCCCTTTTTATTCTTGGTCAGCCAAGTAGTTTTTACCTCCTTTCTATTATCAGGGCTACTGCTCACCAATTCCGGCCTCATCGATCTGGCCCGCATGAAGGTAATGCCTGGCCTACTTGGGGATACAGTACTTAGTATGGGATAATTTCTGATTGGGTGCCAGTATTTTTGCATGATGTTTCTAATTGCTCCCTCTTGTGCATTGAAGGTAGTAATAAGCCTAAAGTGTGGATTAAAGCTTTTACCTGCTTTTTTCTTATCAAATTTGTTCTTGATGAGAATTTGTTCCCTAGGTTTGGATACTGTTTTCAAGATGGAGGTCTGAATGCAATCTTCTGTATATCCCCTCGCTTTAAATCTCTCTTTCAGCTCAGTGATTGCCTTTTCTTCTTCTCTTCTATCAGTACAGTTTTGTCTAACTCTTAAGCAGTCCCCATAGGGAATGCTTTCTACTAGATTGCGCGGGTGGAAACTTGTCGCATGTAACAACGTGTTCCCCACTGTAGATTTCCTATAGAGTTTAGTTTGTATACGGTTTTCATGTACATATACTGTTGCATCTAAAAAGTTCACCTCCATCCTACTAACAGTACTAGTAAAATGCAGATTAAGGTTAATCATCCGTATTCTCTGCAAAAAGAGGTTAGCACTTTCCTCTGTCCCTCTCCATATAATGAAGAGGTCATCTATAAAACGACTCCAATGCACTATGTGATTTTCTACCTCTTCCATATAATCTGCACCAATTACCTGCTCCTCTCACAAGCCCATATGCAATTTCGCATAGCTGGGGGAGAAGCAGGTACCCATCATAGTCCCTCGTATCGGTTGAAACAGTTCCCCCCTTAAATTAAAAGAAGTTACTGTTGAGACAGGTGGCTATGATTGCTAATAGCATTTTGGTGGCTGTAGAAGATGTAATGATCTAGAGCCCAAGAAGTGTCTTACTGCATTTGTCCCATCAGTGTTAAATGCTTGTATATGGTGAGGTGAGGTGACGTCAACTGTTTTCAAGATATTCTCTGCCTCCCACGGGATATCATAAATTCTCTGCAAAAATTCCTCAGTATCTTGGATATGTGATGGAAGATCTTTCACAAAGTCACCTAAAAAGTGATCAACGTATTTGGATATATTCTCTAGACAGCTACTGTATTGCTTCGAACTCCCAGATAATAGAGGATACCACCCTCCCACACGGAGGCTCAAACACGACGAAGCAATAAACACAACACCACCTGGAAAGGGATTTCACTTTATAAAATGTGACACATCAAAGACTGTATTCAGAATAAGGCTTGGGGTTTTATTTATGCAATGCTCTCTAACGGAAAGGCTTTCCCAGATGTCAAATAAACAACATTCAAATGTGTGTCTGTGTATGTATGTATATATATATATATATATATATATATCAACACGCAAATCCCAGAGTATTCCAACCACAGCGGCGCAACACAAGGGCACAGACTCCAAAGCAATGATGATGGCAAGGTGTTTTATTCAGTCATCAATGTCCAAAATGACGCGTTTCGGCCGCCAGACATGCGGCCTTGTTCACATCAATATATATATATATATATATATATATATACATATACAATAATAACACACTTGGCAAATTAAACTGTTAAATGCATGGATAATAATAAAATGAAACACAAGCAGGAATGAAACATAAGCAGATTATACTGGACGTCCTGCAAGAAATCAGAAAGATATATACACTAAATACATCAGATGATTACCTTGAATGTGTACACAGACTCTCGCACATCACAATGACTGTCACAGCCACTGGAAACTGAATGTGCACACAGACAGTCACGCATCTCAATGACAATAATCAAAAATAAAACACATCACCTGGTGCAAACTTCATCCTGGCCTACTCCAGACTGGGGGATTCACAAACTGGGTCAGGAGACTCGGCAACCAGATTCCTGCACTGAAGACGCATCCGCCGTTCAGGCTCAAACAATCCTGGTTTCCAGGACAACAAACCCAAGCTTTATAATCTCAAAACACGCTAGAAGGTTCCGAGAGGCGTTCCCTCTACGCCAAGGAAACTAACTGGAATTGGCCACTTCCCATGCAAGCATTCCAAAGGCAAAGGAGTTCTCACGTTCCTTCTGCATTCTCATGTGTTTCAGCCTTTATCTTAACGAAGCTTACGAAAGTCTCCGGCAGTACATTCAACAATCTCAAAAAAACAAAGCAACCTTGAACGTGAATAACCTCAACAACTTGAGTGATCTGGGGGCCTTCCTGTGCGCGCAAAAAGCTCAAGCAAAACGGAGTCAGAATTCAAGATGACATGAGGGCATGTCAAAGCCAGTAGTAAGAACTTCATAATACTTCCCAATGTACAACAAAATGCACATTTGTGCACCACTGCTCATAAAACTGCACTTCGAGACCAAGAAGTACATTCCGTACCTCTCTATCTCTCATTCTTCCAAATGCACATCCAACACACTCTGTGACAGCTCCCACTCTGCTAAAACTACAAAGCGATACGAAAGAAATCTCCTAGGGAAACATGTACATGCAGGGAAATTATGTCGTACATTCAGGCTAGGGTAAAATAAAACACCAATAGTCAATTAAAATCATGGTAGTCAAAGGTCATCACATGGTTTCAAACCATAGGAGTGCCTCTAGCACTACAGCTGCCTATTGCAGATATTATGGGACACCCTGGAGGATTGTCTTTGTTTTTATGCGTGTTTGGTATTAGATAAAATACTGGTGTCACTGGGTGATCTTTTTTCAAAAATAGATATTCATCTTCAGTTAAAAGGCCCTGGTCTCTCCATGATTTTAAATCTGCAGGTACTTGAATAACAGAATTTTCCATGACATCTTTGGTGACTCGACAGTAACACTCCCGATCATTAAGTCCTTTATACGCTTCAGCCAAATACTTTTCCTTATCCCACAACACTATATTACCACCTTTGTCAGATTTCATCACCACACATTCTGTTTTTCATATGCAGTTTATTCATTAACTCGTGGTAATCTTTCTCCTGTCGGCTGTACATGGTCCTTTTACTGCTCTCCCTGTAAAGATTATTTAATTCATTCGAACTAAGTCACTGAAGATATCAATCGAGTCTTGTGCCATACGAGGTACAAATTTTGACTTTGGTTTAAAGTTCGTCTGAACGCCACCATATGTTTCCAATCCTTGATCTCCCATCAGGCCATCCTCATTCAGTTGAACTTGAATGCCCTCACTTTCCAGTTCTAGTTCTCTGAGTTCCAACAACAGATTCATATCTTCAATCTGTAGTACGTTAGGATGATCTCTGTTACGCCGCAGGCCGCATCGCAACCCGCGGTGCTGCCCGTTTTCTCCTTGCGGGCCGCGGTGCCTCTCCCTTCTCTTCGGGGGTGCCGCGGTGCAGCACGGCGGCCCGCTGTTGCCGTTTTGGCAGCGTTGCTGGGAAGTACCAGCGACGCCGGTTGGTTTGCTCTGTTGGGCACGCCACGTACTTGCACGGCGGCCCATCCATGTCATGAGGCACCTTGGGGCACTACACTTACCTGGTGTTGGCATCTGGTGATCCCCCTTCCTTGAGGGCCATATTGTTGCTCTCCTTTTCTCAGTCTTGCTCCCAGAAGGCAGTGGCGAGGGTTACTTTCCTTCCTTACATGGCGATCTTCCTATACTGCACTTCACGCCTTTCCCTATCCAGGATGGCGACACCCCTGTTTTGTCACTTCCTGTTCCTGTATGTCACTTCCTGTATGTCACTTCCTGTTTTTTCTTTATATAAGGGATCAAAACCTTTCCTTCCTTGCGTTGCAACACTCCTTGTTCCTGCTGGTGTGTCCTCGCTCCTGTTGGTTCCTTGACTCTTATTTTGGTGATCCCTTCCATCCGTTGGCGCTCCTGGTTCCCTTGCGACTTCTGCTCCAGCTTGACTTCCAGTTTTCTCCTGGTTCCTTTTGGGCTCCTGGTCTTCCAGTGTTTTCTGGCTCCTTGTCTTCTCCTTCATTCCTGGAGTCTCATCATCATCATCAGAGGTTTTTTCCTCCGGGGTTTTCCTCTTGGGACTCCTTCTGGAGGGCACTGTCTGCTTAGGCTTTCATTGTCGGCAGCACCGTGGCTACCGGAAGGGGTCGCCCCTATCTCGGACACACCAGGACTTACAAGAACCGAAGCCGGGAACCGTCCCAACGCCTCAAGACTGGTAAGAAAGACCCTAAACCCGACAGATCTCCTATATTCATTCCCTTTCTCACTGTATTTCTCTTTGGCTGGGTCATGAAGAACTTCTTTAATTTCATTGATCTTGTCAATTTAAATAGGTCGGTTGTGGTCTGTGCAACACCGCCCACGGTGGTAGGCCCTACACGACGAGACTTAACGATTATGACTTGGAATGTCAATGGGAAAGGAAATAAAATCAAACGGACGATGGTGATTCAATAAATTCGGCGGCATGCCCCAGACATAGTTATGCTGCAAGAAACACACCTGATGGGTAACAATTGTAAAGCCCTGGACAGATTTAGGTACCAGATGGTGGCACATGCCGGTTTTTCTACCGGATCAAGGGGGGTGGGAATACTATTAAAAAAGACACTGCCCTTCACATCTCGTGGGACATGGCAGGATAGACTAGGTAGATATGTGGCCCTCACTGGGGTATGGGAGGGTCCAGTCCTCAACCTATGTTCGGTATACGTACCACCTAGAATGCATGCGGGAACCCTGCTGGAACTTAGCGCGCTATTCCTGGAACTCCCAGCGGGAGTATTTGTACTGGGTGGAGACCTAAACACTGTAATGGACCCCTCCAAAGATAAGATTTTGTAGCTCGGGAAGGGAGGGGGGAGTGGAGGCACTGAAGGCATTTGCAGAAGCCCTTGAACTAGTAGACCTGTGGCGGCAGCATAATCCTCTAACTAAGCAATACACCTATTTCTCAGCACCACACGGGGGGCACTCCCGGTTGGACTATATAATGTCGCACTCTGACACGGGTGGTAGTTTCCGAGGGGCAATACAAGGTGAGGGGTATATCGGATCATTCATCAGTTGAGGTGCAAATGCTTGGACCTGCCAGAACGCATACTTTACCCCCCCCGTATAGATAAATGGCTACTTAGGGATAAAACAATGCTAGACAAAATTCGAGAACGGGCTGCACAATACTTTCAGGACAACTAGGGGACAGTGGACTCGCCTGGTATATTATGGAAAGCCTATAAAACTGTAATAAAGGGACACATACAGACCTTGGCGGGAGGACAGAGGAAAGAGCGGAAACTTCAATGTGAAACTCTAGAGCGAGATCTGGCCCGGCTAGAGTCGACTGTGGTAGACTCTGGAGAATCTAACCCACAGACGAGGCACCTAATCCGCATCAAGCAGCAGGAACTACGGGATAATGCGGAAGGGAAAGTGAAAGAGTATGCTAGAGCAACACAGAGGAAACTGTATGATATAGGAGACAAGGCCACTAAACTGATGGCATGGCTGGAAAGAAGGGATAAGGCGAGAAACTGGGTGCTTGAGCTCCGACCCCCCCGAAGGCGACATATGTGTGACGAACGAGGCCATAGCGGAAGCATTCGCAAACTATTACGAGCAGATATATCAATCCTCTTCAACAAGAACTAAAATAGACTGTATAGAATTCCTAAAAGATGCAAACCTCCCCACAATAACTCAGGAGGAACATGGAGAACTGGACGCAGATATAACCGTGGAAGAAATCTGTGATGCGATTAGGGCATTGCAGTCAGGGAAGGCACCAGGCCCCATCGGTCTCCCGATAGAACTATACAAAGGATTGGTGACGATAGTGGCCCCACACATGCTAGACATGTTCACTGACTCACTGGAGCAGGGCAAACTACCGGAAGACCAAAGACTAGCCACAATAGTGGTTATTCCAAAGCAGGGCATACCGCCTGAAGAGTTCTCCTCCTATCGACCAATCTCTTTATTGAATGGGGAGGTTAAAATATTGGCCAAGGTCTTAGCGGCTAGATTGGCTACAGTACTACGGTCACTAGTCAACCACGATCAATATGGAGACTGATCTGAATCTACGGCGCCTATACGGGGTCCTACATTTGACTGAGAACAAATCCACAGAAAACGCAGTGTTGCTCTCCCTTGATGCATGTATGACATTCGATAGTATAGAATGGCACTACCTCTTTGCGACACTGGAGCGCTAGGACCCAAGTTCTGTTCCTGGGTGCAGTTATTATATACAAGTCCCCTGGCCCGAGTGAGAGTGAATGGAGTAATATCAAAGAAAGTGACACTACACAAGGGTACAAGGCCGGGATGCCCACTCTCACCCATGCTCTTTGCGCTCACACTTGAGCCCTTGGCGGCATGGGTCAGAAGAGACCCATTAATAAGAGGAATATCGGTGGGAGCGAATGGAAGGAAAAAAATCTCATTATATGCATATGACATACTTTTATATGCTACAAAACCCCGATCGACGATACACCGCACACTTCACATATTCCACCTGTTTGGAAGCTACTCTGGCTACCAGATAAACTGGGACAAATCCCTTGCATTCGTTTTAGCAGAAGATGTGCCGACTATGCCACCCAGTGGAAACAAATTAATCAGGGGCAAATTCAAATACTTGGGAATAGTAATATCACGTTAAAGAGGCGGACTTTTATAACGATAACCTATTTCCTCAATTATATAGATTACAGCAGGATGTCGTACACTGGAAAAAGTTTCCACTTTCACTACTTGGAAGAGCTGCCCTCCTAAAAATGATGGCCCTGCCACGCCTACTTTGTCCTGCAAAACACACCATGCAGGATACCAGCTAAATTCTTTTGTAAAGCAGATTCTGAAGTGAGGCAGCTACTGTGGGACGGGGGACACTCCAGAATTGCACTGCATAAGCTGCAAAGGGGAGTATATGAGGGAGGTATAGCAGTTTCCACACACTATGAAGGGGTGAGAGGCTAAATCTCTCTACTCCGGCCTCCTCAATCACATAACTATAACACACAAGGAGGAGTAGCGAGAAGTGATTAGAAGGTGGCACATGCTCTGTGTGAAAATACTGCCCTCACTCACAAAATTGTGACATGCTTCATCATTGGGCTTGCTTACAATACACCCCTAGGTAGACCAATGCCTGGGGTGGAGGGAGGGGAAGACAATACACACATAAAAAAGAAATTATGTCTCAATATGCATTGGGATCACTGAAAGAAAAGTGCAGCAAAGGTATAAAACTAGCTCGGTGGTGTCTCTATGCAACAATTTATTCCTGGACCCACCTTCTAGATCTAAAAATGTGAAGGATGGTGGTGATAGGAGAAATTTAAGAGTCCCTTCACCCCTCCTCGCTGCCAAAGTGTCGACATGTTTCAGCCGTGCTAAAAGTGCCCACAGTAGTGGGTCACACCAGCATTCTTGAGGACCGATCGGATCCCAAGTATTCTATTTACCCTCTGTACCAGAGTAGGTTATATTTGGAATCTGTAATTTCCAAGAGGAGGGTATCCCTAAGTAACGTACATTCGTTTATCGAGTTTCATCAAAAGCAATGCTTAAAATGGCGAGTTAATGGGAGAGACCCCCTGTTGTCAAACTTTCGTCAAGGTAGGTAGGTAAACCTTGATGAAGCATGTCACAATTTTGTGAGTGAGGGCAGTATTTTCACACAGAGCATGTGCCACCTTCTAATCACTTCTCGCTACTCCTCCTTGTGTGTTATAGGTATAGCAGTCCCAGCATTCGGAAACATTACTGGGCTGCGCAACTGATCTCGCTCAATGGTTGGGTATTTGCGGACAGAGAGGAACCGGCGTACCGGGTAGCTCGTCAGGCAATGGGCCAGAAAGGATACCTAGATGCGCTATATAGTAAAGAGCTCACAAATGGCCAACCAATACACACACAGGTGATTATTAGAGTCTGGAGGGAGGCGACTAGGTTCCTGGGATGGGAGGACAAACTAACAGAGCGTACGCCCCTGTGGAATAGTGACGTCCTAAGTGAGGTGCGTGGACTGAAGGGATTCCGTGCATGGGCCCTACTGGGTAATGAATACCTGGGGGATCTCTGGAAGGGGCAAAGAATGGTGGACTTCCAGGATATACAAGTTGACTACCAAATGCCAAAAACTGAACAATATTGGTATCTACAACTGAAACACACCTTAAAGGCACACATCATGACAGGAGAGCAATTACCCAAATACACGCCACTGGAAGATAGAATACTGATAGACCCAATGGTGGGGAAAACCACCTCCCTCATATAAAAAGATAATGAATAATACCCACGACACACTTATGAAACTACGGGAGGAATGGGAAGGGGATATCGGGATCCTAGAGGATTATGATTGGGAGGAAGCCATACAGAGCCCTAGAGAAGTGGCCATAAGAGCGAGATTCCGCCTCATACAGCTTCGAGTTCGACATAGATCTTACATGACCCGAACGAAGCTCGCCGCATGGGCATAGGTGACTTTTGATACCTGTGTGAGGGGATGCAGGGAGGCGGGTACATTCTTCCATGTGCTATGGAGCTGCCCAGTGCTACAGAGATACTGGAGCCAAGTTACACAGGTGATGACTACAGTAACGGGACAGCTAATTCCTCTAGAAGCAAGATGGCTTATCCTGTGTGTGACGGGGGAAACCAAATGGTCAAAATACACCAAGCAATGGCTGTCATTAGCAGCAGTACTAGCAAAGAGAAATATAGCAAGGAATTGGGGGTCATCACTCCCTCCCAAGGTCACCGACTGGGGGGGAAAAAGACCTTGACTGGTGTAGTGCTGCAGAGAAGGTGATCTACCAAAATAGGGGATGCCATATGAAATGTGGGAAGGTATGGGCTAAGTGGGCGGAATATAGAGGGAGCTGTTGAATTGAATTGAAATGTTAAACGTAATAAGTTTTATATGAGGAGTGCGAGGTATAATGGGACAGGAACTGCCAGATGCTATACATGCTACTTGAGAGATCTGGATCCAACAAGAACTGCATGTATTGGAAGTTGTTAGTAGCAAAACCCTCAGACTGTAAATGATACTTGGTTGTCTTTCAAATGTGATGTAGTGATGTACATCTGTAAGTGTAATAAAAAAGAAATAAAAAATAAAAAAAAGATTGTGGTCTGTGCATAGTCCATATTCTGTGTAGGGCAGAAGGAGAGACCGAGCTTAAGAATATTAATTTCTTTAAATGTCAGACTTTTATTTGTGAGGTTTATGATGGAATTCTCTGTGTTTGGGTTCAGTTCCTCTATTTTTTGGCCCATTTGCCCCTTCCCTTACATCTTATAAGTTATTTCTCCTGAATTGCAGGTCGTTACCTAAACATGCGGCAGAAATTTCTATACTTCTGGAAGAGGTAGGGCCAGAGGTGATGTTTTTAACAGAAACTTGGCTCACCTTAGACTCAGATCCCGACCTTATCCGAGCCCTTCCCCCGGGCTATAGCATCCAGAGGTTAGACCGGACTTCTAGCAAGGGTGGCGGGATCGCCATCATATTTAAAAAGCATCTTACATGTCGCACTACCGGAATCCCCTTACCAGACTGTGAAAATCTGGCTTTTTCTATTAGTTTCTCACCTACGCTCACCTTGTCGGGTATCTTAATTTACCGTCCCCCTGGGCCTATGAGCCAATTTTGTAAAGATGTAACTGATATAGCCGCTAATTTAGCTAGTACCTCTGCTAATTTTACCCTGTTGGGTGATTTTAATCTCCATTTTGACAAATCCTCCCAGCCGTCTGTAGCAGAGATAATAAAGGATCTAGAAGGCTACCAGCTTTCGCAAAAAGTTACCCACGCTACCCACATAAAGGGACACCTACTAGACCCTATTTTTTCTAATTTGGAGGATTTAGTAGGAAGAATACCCATTCCAGTTCCTTGGTCTGACCATTTTCTCGTCCCATTTACTTGGTCCCCTAACGCCGCCACGCCGCCCATCAAGTCGACTATCAAAAAGGCTCGTCCTTGGTCCAAACTTCCGATAGCCCAATGGATTGCAGAATTAGAAAAATCTAAGCCTGACCCAGATGCAATAATTGCAAATGAAAATTTTAACACATGGATAGAAAGTAGGCCTGGGCGGTAAATTCCGTTCCGCTCGCGGAATTTGGGTAATTTCGCGTTCCGCGAAGAACGCAAAATTGCCAAAAAGTCCGAGGCTTGGCGGAATTTTTTGCTTGTTCGCGCTTTAGAAATGCGTGTTCGCGAGATATTTCTCCCCGAGCACGCAAACAGCGTTCGCGAACAGGAAAAAAGCATCGCGAACGGACGGAACAAGCAATTCCGCGTGTTCGCGAAACTTTTGCGTGCTCGCAGAGATTTTTTACCGTTTCGCGGAGCTTTGCGTAGCACGACTACGCAAATTCTGCCCACCCCTAATAGAAAGCTCCTTAGACCAAGTTCTCTCTAGAAAATCTATCCAGACAAAATCGGGAATTAATAGAAGGCCATGGTACTCCCCGAAGCTCCGGGTACTGAAGCAAACCTGCAAGAAGCTAGAGAGAACCTGGAGAAAGGATTTCTCACTTAGTAAGAAACTAGAATATAGAGATGCTATTAAATTATATAAGTCAGAAATAAAAGCTGCTCAAATAGCATATTATGAAGAAAAAATAGCCCTGGCCGGCAACTCTGCACGCGAGACTTTCCGAATTGCAAAGTCACTGCTTAGAGTCCCCCCGCCCCCGGTGGCCCTGGACATCTCAGGTTCTCGTTGCAATAAATTAGCCGATTTCTTCTTTAACAAAATACAAGACATCTACACGTCTTTTGCATCTAGGGACACTCAACCAGGAGATCTTAGTCCTCTCAGCCCAGACCATTATCTCGGGGTAATTCCCTCGATGGATTCTGAGACGTTCGAAAGCATCTTTTCGAAGGTAAAGAGTGGCTCACCTAGTGACCCAGCACCGTTTCATATCCTGAAACAAGCTGCCATTACCATCTCCCCTACTATACTGGGCCTGATCAATGCCTCTCTTTCCACAGGAGTGGTTCCCCCGTCCTGGAAGAAAGCAGCTGTGAGGGCACTCCTAAAAAAGCCTAATCTTGACCCAGACTCTCTGGGTAACTATCGTCCTATTTCACTCCTCCCAGGGATCAGTAAAATAGCGGAAAAATACGTCAACGCGGTGCTGTCGACTTATTTAGAATCCCACAATCTTCTTCACCCGGCACAGACCGACTTTCGTCCTCTCCAAGGAACTGAAACGGCTCTTCTATCTGTTGTTGAAGAGTCAAAGAGAATTTTGGACGCAGGAGGCACTACTGTCATTATCCTCTTAGACCATAGTGCCGCCTTTGATACGGTCAACCACCAAATCTTGGCCCATAGATTAGTAAGCTTGGGGGTGACGGGAGCCGCGTTAACCTGGCTGCAGTCCTTGGAGGAAAGATTCTTCCAGGTTCTCGATACTGAAGTGTCCTCAAAACAGCTGCCTCTCTGCTGCGGGGTGCCTCAGGGTTCATCCCTGAGTCCCACCCTGTTTAATATCTATCTGAGTCCCCTAGCTAAGATCGTACTGCCTTTTGGGGTCCACATAGTAACCTACGCTGACGATACACAACTGGTAGTAGGACTCAACCAAGCAGATAACTTCTCCCCCAGTCTTTCCCTCTCAGAGGTGGCTGAATGGATGAATGGCTCCTTCTTGAAGCTGAACGGGGAAAAGACGGAGATGATGATTCTGGGGAATCCATCTTTATTTGACTCCAACATAATGTGGCCGGCCGACCTGGGCCCCGTCCCGAGTCCCAAAACCCAAATAAAAAGCTTGGGTGTCTGGTTGGATCATGAGCTGTCTTTCAAAGTCCATTACAAAATAATGGGGTGACCCATACTAGTCCATGGACCTGGGTAATGCTCGGTATAGAAAACAATGGTCCTAGACTAATTTCCTTAGGGAGGTATTCATTAAGTCAAAATCTATGAACATGGTACACATAGAACTCAAGTTACATCATAAGTGTACCCCAGTAGTTTCTCAATTCAATTAAGTATTTCCTCAAAAAGACACACAAGCACCATAAATAGCTTCAATAGTGACTGTTTAATCTCACAGTTATTATAACAGATCACTGTAGAGAGCGTTTCAAAACAGAAAGGAGGGTTGCTCCAGGGGAGTGTGGAAAAAGGATTGTTCTCGTGAGAATAGAACAGATATATAGGGAGGGAAATCAGAGAGTAGTTAAAACAATCAATTACACATAGTGATGTCCTTAGTAAACTGGTCGTGGTTTACAGTAGCACCAGTTTTACAATGGGGCCTGTCTCTCAATGATTCGAAAGTACTTTTCTGGTTCTTGATGTTGTACAGAGTATAATCTTCTGTAAAGAGGTAGGGATGGGGTGAAGTAGGGTACGGGCCCACTAGGGGAAAGTGTCGACTTTTCGACCCTGGCGCATAGAGGGTGGTTTGTATCCTCTGCAGGCGGGTGTTCCTCAGGACGGGGATAGGGGGGGAACAACCTAATGGTGCAAAAGGACTTAATTAGAGACTAAATTAATTAAGGACCAAAAGTAGTTACAGAATTTGTGTGCCTACTCACTGACCTGTATCAAGGCGAAGTCAGGGTTACAGCCCCTCAGGTGGCGGTCTGTAAGGGTTTGAGGATATGGGTTAAAAACTTAAATTGTATATATAGAAGTATACAAATCTGTAGCCCAGTAGACCACCGTCTACTTACCCGCATAATTGTAGCGGTGAATTAGAATAGGTATTGGAATTCAATGTGCAGTATTCAGGGCAGCAGTGTCGATTGAATCCTAACACTGGTGGATTAAGGCATCTAAAATAAATAAGGAAGGCTAATTAATTCCCATTTAATGGGTATGAGCAGTAATGAAAAACCAGCATGGGAGACCTGTGATTACCTTAGTAAGCCTCCGTAGCGCAGTCTTTTTTGGTTTAACTTTGTTTTATTAAATTTTGACAATGAAACAGACACAATACAAGTCTCGTGTACTCTCGTTGAAGAACAATGATGGCTGACCCTGAGTCCCACCCTTTCCCCGTATAACGTTACAGTTCAGCGAGAGTTCGTCGGTATGGCAAGTGCCCATGGTTGCAAGAGGAGCCGAGGCTCCCATTAGATAACCTATTATCAAGTCCCAAAAGAGGAAAAACAAACCCAGGAAAAAACGAAGATATCCCACCCCCCTGAGCCCCCCCCTCCCACCCCCTGAACCAGTGTGCCACGTTCCTGCCATCTTAGGACATCCTACGTGATGACTGCCAGGTGTCTACCTTTCGGGCCATCTTCTGGGGTGAGTGTGTCAGTCAGTCGCAGGAGGCGAAGATACTTCGGGCACGTAATTTCGTTGAATTCCATCGCCAGGATGGACAGAAGGGGCTTCCATATAGTGTTGAAGGAGGCCGCAGACTGTAGCGCAGTCTTTTTGAGGAAATACTTAATTGAATTGAGAAACTACTGGGGTACACTTATGATGTAACTTGAGTTCTATGTGTACCATGTTCATAGATTTTGACTTAATGAATACCTCCCTAAGGAAATTAGTCTAGGACCATTGTTGTCTTTCAGAGTCCAGGCACGCAATGTGGCAGCCTCATGCTATGGCATCTTAAAGATGCTTCGCAAGGTCCTCCCTCTTCTTCCTTTTCAGGCGAGTAAGCTCATGGTTCAGGCACTCTATCACGTCTGGACTATAGGAATGCCCTTTATCTTGGGGCCCCTTGCACCACATTTGCAAAACTCCAGACAGTACAAAACTGGGCAGCCAGAATCCTTCTGGATATTCTGAAACGCCAATCGGCAAAATCTGCCCTGAGACAGCTTCACTGGCTACCTATTAGAGAGAGAGTTTACTTTAAGGCTATGTGTATAGTACACAAATCCTTGAATGGAAAGGGCCCCCCTATCAATCACTCAATTGCCCGGCACTACCGTGCTAACAGACCCCTTCGATCAGACGACTTACATCTTGCAGTTATTCCTAGGATCCGGAAAGCAAGAAGCGGGGGTCGTATGTTTTCTTATAACGCCCCTAAGTTCTGGAACACCCTCCCCCTTACCTTTCGTAAGCTGTTAAAAACCTGGCTATTTCCCTAGTTGATCGGTTTTCTGCTGCTTGTCGCTATCAGCGCTGGGATGCCTGAGGGTAGCCATGCGCTTTATAAATGTATTTTTAATTTCATTTATAAATGTATTTTTCATTTCATTTCGTCTTTACTTAATTGTTGGCTGCTTTCTCCTCTTGCCCCTCTGCCTCTTAGTGGCTTGCTGTTTTGCTAAAATTGTCTTGGGCAGAGATTGAACTGCCTGTTTTGCCTTAAAAAACCAAGCTCATCAATTACTGAAGGGACTACACCTTTTTGATGCTGTGTTGTGCCTGCTCCTTCTTCCAGATCTAGGTTGACCTCAGAGCGTGCAATGCTGCTCAATTTAGATCGAGTATCCTGCCCCTTCACAGTAGTTCTGGAAAGATGTTGTCTATGGATACTGTCGTATTTTCTCGAACATATAGATTTGTCCTCTATCATAATCGATTTCATCTCATAGGAACTTTTGGGCTTTTCTGACCTTGATTGTGCCTTCTAGCTTGGTGAGTCTCTCCTTCATGCTGGCAAAGGTTTTTGTGATCAGCTCTTGATCCCCCTCCTTAGCTAGGCTTTCATATAATTTTTCAATCTCATCCATCGCTTTAATTCTATCAATATCCACATACTTGATTAAAATACCAAGCATTCTTCTTGAAGACTCATTATTATTACTTGCCCATTCACGCAGCATTTCTGGGTTTGGGTCTTCATAACTAGGGGCCACTAAAATTCTAAGGCCACCCCGGATCCGTCCCACTTCAAGGTAGCGTTTTAGTGACCTTGACTCCCACCATTTGGATAACTCAGTCCGTTCCAATTTCTCCAGTCGCTTTAATTTTTGATTTACATCACTCCCTCCAGTCTGCGTCTCATTGCTGCCTTGAGCACTTTTTCTATCATAAATTCGTCATCGAACATTTTTAAAGAAGCCTCCTCCTGCTCTTGCATCTCTTAGGTTGACATATTTTTGTGCACCAATGTGTTCTCACTCTTACCGCCCAGCTCTGTGTACCACGTCTCGGAGCCGTTTACTATTTCCAGCGGTTCTCCCTTCTCCCGCTCCTGTATGCACTCTGTAGTCTTACCTGGGTGGTAAACTCGTCCCCGGGGGGTCCTCCGGCTCTCCAGCTCAGATATCCCACTGCCAGAGCTACCGCTTGTATTCACACCGAAATCGCATTGCGGGGGTGCGGCGGCTTGAACTCCTTCACATTCACAACCTGCTGACTTCCGCCGAGCTCCAGATCAAAGGGCATGTCATCCTTCTGTATCCAGCACAATCCACACGTATCGCTCCTTTCCCCTTCAAACGCCTTCAAGGACCGCGACCACACAACGGGTGAGATTTTATGTAATTCCTTTATTCCGACCACATCAAACGCGTTTCGGCTGACACTCAGCCTTGCTCACTGATGGTGAGACACCGACATTCTTGCTAATTTACATGTACACGACACGCCGTTTGACGCAATGCCAAAGAAATCGCAAACAGACTATAGTACTCTGGCAACCACCTACTGCATCGTGGAGTACTTTTTCTCATTTTTTTTTCTCAAAATCTTTTTATTGCAATTTCAGAGGTTAACAACTTGCAAGGCTCAATACAGCATTACTATAAGCCAAGAGCGATAAGTAGCTTGAGATAAAACACCTCTTCTCCCCAAGTACTCAGCAAGGTCCAACCCATATACAGGTACAACTGTCGTCTTTGTCAGTTCTTTCAGCGAACCATCCACATAGTTCTCAATGCACCTGTGCTGCATATAACTGAGCTCACAACATAGATAGAAAAATACTAAGTAATTAAACAAAACAGTCGCGTGGTTTGTATTCCAGTCAGACTGAGGGCAGAGGGGTCCACAAGGCAGGCAGGGCTGAATCCAAGTGGAGGCGGCAAGACGGGCTATCCCCAGCCCCAGGCCTGGGCCTGCCGAGTTGTGTAGAATAGGAGGCTCGAGAAACCCAAGTCCCCGGGGGCATCCTCGCAGAGCTCGGGGTGCTATGTTTGAAAGAGATGTAGAGCCTGTAATCTGGGGCCACACACGATGAGCGGCAACCCTTCCGACCGGTATCTCACCAGCGGGCTCCAAGTATATTCGAATCCTGTACGGGTATCCACTATGATATCTGCCATGCGTTCAAGGGCCAGAGCCCGCCATAGCCGGGCGTGCCACTGAGAGAGGGAGGGGGGGGCTCCAGTCTCTTCCATGCCACCGCCATTTTGGCCGCCCCCAAGCATAGCCACATGATAGAGCGATCCTCCCCTCCTTGGTGCTTCACACCAGGATCGCGTATCCCCAAAAGGACATGTTCCAGGGAATCTGGTATTGGGTAGCCTAGGATCTTCCTGATCTGGGCGAGAATTTCTTTCCAAAATGGCTGAATGGAGCGGAAGTCCCACCAAATGTTACGAAAATCACCCAGCATCCCACAGCCCTGCCATCACCTGTCTGAAGTGTTTGGAAAAAGAGTGTGGAGCTTTTGAGGGTATAGTCGTACATAAGTTTATAGTGAGCTTCTCTGAGAAACATAGATCTGTTAAATTTCGCAAAATCCTTATATAGGGAGCACCATTGTTTATCCGTTAGGGGGTCTCCAGGACGGTGCCCCAAAGAACTGTATGACGTGGGGGTGGAAGGGGACCACTCATAAGCAGAGAGTAGAGAAATGGGATACAGCCCCTCGTTGTACATCCAGATCGTACAAATCTCTCTCTGGGAAGCAGGTCTCTAGATGCAGCAAGTCTCACCTGGGGTTGTAGCAGCCAGTGCTTCAACTGGAGGTACTGGGATTCTTCTGTCGCTGTGAGTTTAAAGGTGGTTGCACAGTTCTCGAAGGAGCTTAGCTCCCCTCGCGCAAACATATCTGACACCATCAAACAGCCTCCCTCTCTCCATTTGTCAAAGGGACCCTCACGTTGGGGAGGCCGTAAAGCCGAGCTGAAGTAAATGGGAGTGTATGTTGTTAAAGATAGAGTCTTGGTGACTAGGTCCCATGTTTTAAAAGTAGTGGCAGTAGGAGTGCTAAGGTATGCATTTTTTGGCCTGCCCTGCCTTGGCCTCCAAAGGAGGTCCCATATGGTTCTACCCACCACTAACCTATCCATATGGAGCCAATGTCTGTCTGAGGCCCTGAGGGACCACTCAGTTATGACTCGAAGTTGGGCAGCCCTGTAATGGAGGAGGAAGTCTGGGAGGGACAGCCACCCTGAAAGTCGCGGTCTGGATAATAGTCGATGAGCTAATCGGGCCCTGTGTCCGCGCCAGATGGATTTCGTCATCATCGCCTTTAATTCAACTAACAGTTCCCTGTCGAGTAATCGGGAGGTCCAGGAAAAGGTAAATTAGCTGAGGCAAGACATTCATCTTAATGGCGTTTATGCTTCCTATCCAAATGATGTATGCAGAGCCCCACTTCTGAAAGTCTGCCTTAAGTTGTCGCAGCAAGGGAGGAAAGTTGGCTTTATATAGGTCTGCTGGATTAGGTGTGATTTTGATGTCCTAATGGGTAATTTCTCTATGTACACACTTGAGTGGCGAGGATGCTGCAATCGCAGCCATTTCCGCCTGGGGCACTGTTAGGTTAAGTAAGAAGGATTTCGAGAGGTTAACCTTGAAACTTGCCACTTTCTCAAAGGTGGTAAGTTCAGTTTGAATTGCCAGGAGCGAAGAAAGGGGGCTCCGTAATGGGCAAGAGGACATCATCGGCAAATAGAGAGATTTTATGGTCATCTGGCCCGAACTTGATCCAGTGTATCTCTGGGTTGGCCCTAATATGCGCAGCAAGTGGTTCTATGCGTAGCGCAAAGAGCATGGGCGAAAGAAGACAGCCCCGATGCATACCCCTTGAAAGGCAAAAAAAATCTGAGGCCACCCCGTTAACAAGGACTCAGGACTTGGGACAGTGATAGTTTGCCTTTAGCATGCCCAGAAAGGTGTCATCAAACCCAAACTGTCGCAGAGAGCTCCTCAGGAAGGACCAATCGACCCGGTCAAATGCCATCTCCGCATCTAAGGATAGTAAGGCTGCCGGCACGTGTTTTTTCTGAACTTTCTCGATCAAGTGGACGATCCTATGTAGGTTATCATGTGTCTGGCATCCCTTGATGAAACCGGACTGATCTGGATGAATCAAGTCTGGAAGGAGCTCTTCCAGCCTGCTGGCCAAAATCTTAGAGTAGAGCTTAGCGTCTAAGTTTAGAAGAGCTATAGGTCTATAGGAGGAGCATCGTTGTGGGTTTCCCTGCCTTGGGTATCAGCGTAATCAGGGCCTCCCCCATCGACGGAGAAACCTGATGTAGGGTCGCTATCTCATTAAAAAGAGCTGCCAGGTGGGGCGTCAACTCCACACCAAACGTTCTATAGAGCAGTGCGCTAAAGCCATCCGGCCCCGGGGACCGCTGAATTTTTAAGGCATCTATTGCCTTCTGTACCTCGTCCTTTGTTATAGGTTGGCTCAACCTTTTGTTGGAAGCCGATTAAATCTGCGGGAGCTCAAGGGAATCCAGGTACTGCAACTGGTCACGCTCACTTAAGGGGTCTGCCTTATAGACCGTTTTTTTTAGAATTCCCGAAAGGCTCTCGCTTTCCCTTCTTCACAGTAGTGAGAGGTGCCCGATCCATCGACTATCAGATTAATGTATTCCTTCTCTTGTTTAGCTCTTAGCTGCCTTGCCAGTCGTGGGCCGATTATATCATTACCGTCATACCCCCGGGCCTGGAGGTGTAAAAGGCTCTATTGGTGTAGATTGCCTGGAGTTTACCCCTTAACGCCGTGACCTTTCTTTGGGAATTTACAGACGGAGCCTCCTTGTGTGATTTCTCCACGGCCTGTGACTCCCCCCTCCAAAGATAGTCTCTCTGAGGTATGTTGCCTACGCAAGGAGGTGGCCAGAGCAAAGCTTTTACCTCGTATAACTGCCTTCAAGGCATCCCAATTGTTTAAGGGGAAGGTATCTTTGGGGTCATTGTTGCTGAAAAAGTCCCCGATTGACTGTCGTAGTTCATCTTGAAGTAAGCGGTCCCTACACAGATTGTAAGGAAAATACCATCTTTTAAGTTTAGAGCGGGTGGCCGGCCAGTCAATCCCTGTTTCTAGCGGCGCATGGTCCGCTGAGCATATCGAATGCAATGTGGCCGTCAGGGTCGCATAGCGGAGTGATTGGCTTAGGAAGATGTAATCTATCCTAGAATAATCTCTGTGAGTACGAGAAGAAGGAATAGTCACGCATCGAGGGGTTCATCGTTCTCCAAACATCAATCAGCCCCAACCCCAATAGTGTGGCTTTAAGTGTCTTAGTGAAAACTCCTGAGGGTGATCTGTGTGGGTGAGTGGTATCCATAGACGGGTCCCAAATAAAATTGAAGTCCCCCAGTAAGATTATGTCTCCCAGGGCAAAACCCTTGAGGGCAGTGAGGAAGGTACGGAGAAACTCTGATTGGCCTGAGTTCGGGGCATAGACCGTGGCAATAGTGCATGGGCGACTCAAGAGCACCCCCTTAACCATAATGAATTGCCCAGCTTTGTCTGATTTTGTGTCGGACAGCTGAAAGGGCACCGAAGAGTGAAACAAGAGTGCCACTCCACTTTGTTTAGTGGTGTTAGAGGAACGGAAGATCTGTGGGTAAGATTTGTGTCGTAAGCGGAGGTCGTCCCCCTTCTTCAAGTGGGTTTCCTGTAGGGCGACTATATGCACCAGGTTGTCCCCAGGAACTTCCAAATGCGTTGCCTTTTGTTGGGAGAGTTGAGCCCCCTAACGTTCCAGGACACATACTTAAGAGACATCAGGTTATATGGGGAAGTCACTAATCACCTCCAAAGTCGCCCACCCAGTCCCTGCCACCACCCTGCCACCACCCCCCTGGCCTCCGTCCCCCCCACTTCCAAATAGAGAATTAAAAGAGATACATCACGGGAATAACATAAAAACAAGACCTCAACAGAACAGTAAAACACAAAGTCTCCAAGGTGATGAAACATCCACACTGCTGGTGACTCACAGGCGCACCCACGACCGCTCCAAGAGCCCCGCATTGCTAATCGTTGGACACTCAAAAAGTCTCTGGCCATTCCTCGTTTGGGCGAAGGTAGGCAAGGAGGTCTGGGAAGTTCGTGAGAGAAGAATCTCCGTTAGTCATAGTTCTGTGGTCTTGACCCCTGGAGGAGAGGGTCCGCCTCTGCACGGCGCCTCCATCTAATCAAGGACCCTTGCAGCCCGATCGTCAGAGGGCAGTATTCCATAGTGAAAGAGAAGATAAGAGTCAGGGGTCCGGCACCTGCTGTCTGGTTGACGATTTGCCCCCCCTTCTTGGGCGTTTGCCAGGCTCTCGGCCTACGTTGCTCCTGCGGTTGTTCTGCGTTCACCCGCGACACAGTCTTCTGCGTTGTTACCGTGTCTAAGCCAAGCAGCGCAGCAGGCCCAGACAAGTCAGTGAAGTGACATTGCTTGTTGCTGAAAGAGAAGGCGATGCCAAATGGGTAGGTCCATCTATATTTGATCTGGCGCTCCCTCTGCGCTGCAGTTATCGGTCGAAACTGTTGCCGGCGTGCCAGCGTGGCTTGCGCTACGTCTTGGAAAAGTGAGCAAGTGAACCCCTGGACGGTGTCGCTGTTTCTAGCCTTTTCGTAGGACAAGCTCCTTGAATTTAGCCAGTACATCTCTTTGGCGCTTGCCCTCACCCTCCAAACTCTGGCCGACTTTGTGCACACGCTCCAGCTTGACCTCCAGGCTGTCATCTCCTAGGACACTGGAGAAAAGGCCCACCATGAACGCCTCCAGGTCAGGGCCTTCGCAGCCCTCCTCCAGGTCCCTCACTCTGATGTTGTCTCTACATGAGCGATTTTCGAGATCTTCGCATTTTAGGAGGGCGGCGTGCAGCTGGTCAGGCACATTGGCAGATCCCGCTTCCAAAGGCGTCAGTCGCGCCTCAAGCTCTGAACGAAACACCTCGAAAGTAGAGCTAATGTCCGCTTTGATGTCTTCTCTAAGTTCCTTCTTGAACACTCGTAGCGTCTCCAGAAGGTCTTCTCTAGTGAGCGCCGTGCCACCTTCCGCCTGCGCTGTCACCCTCTTTTCTACCCGAGGCTCTGCTGGAGTAAAATAGCTTGAGACGCGGTTATTTTGAGTTTTTTTGGAATCATATGGGCGAAGGCCACAGTCTGCTGCTGCCACTCCTGGCTCACACCAGTCCTCTACTGGGACGACACGTTACTGTGGGGGGGGGGGGGCTGTAAATGCGGAGAGACCACTAGGCCACCTTTTAACTTCTTGTATAGTGCCTCCCCCGGCTTGACCAACGCCGCAGCCACTAAAGGTCCCCCAACATGCTCCCTCGCGATGTCTTCGGGTCGCTATCTAAGCGGTAAACTCCCCTCCTTGCTGAGGTGTCTCCTTGGGGCCCCATGAGGCCAGGTTGCTTGCCCCCTCGAGGTGGCTCTCACTAAGGCTCATGCGGCATGCCTCCAGCCCTTGGGCACCATATTGGGGTCAGGCCGTCTGCCTGGCTCCCACCTATGTGGTTCTTTAGACTTAGGGGGAGACCCCTGAAATGGAGCCTCGAGTCTCTCCTCGCCCCCTTTTATGCTGGCGCTCGCATCCACCTGAATCGTGGTGGAGTGCATTGCCTCTGTTCTGCCGCAGCCACAAGTCGAGCTGCGTGCCTGAGGGACTCACCGCGATGTAGCCTGCACTCTGGGTATGAATCACTTCCACTCCACGCCTTCGGGGGTCCAGGTGACGCTGTAGATCCAGCAGCCAACTCACTATAAGCGCCCCGCACCGATGCTGCTCGGCCCTTCAGGAGAGTTCACCATTCAGCAGGCGCAGCCGCCATCTTGCATTCCCAGCCTCGCCGCCTCCTCGATCCAGATCTCATGACGGCACCACTTCTCTGAGCGGTTTCGGCCAGAGCTAGGGTGTCCGTTCACTTATACATGTTGCTCGCCATCCACCCGCTTGATTTTAGGGGGATTGGCGAGATGTGTGGTCCATGGTTGCGAGGCGCGGAGCCTACTTGGAACACGTCCTCGCGGCCATGTTGGTTGGCCACGCCCCTATTTTTTTCATTTTTACCTGTGATCCCTTTCGCATTAGTATCGTAATGGAGTTAAAATCACAGCATATAATTCTCCTTTATCATAAAATAATATATATATATATATATATATATATATATATATATATATATAATGTGTGTGTGTGTGTGTGTGTGTATATATATATATGTGTGTGTATACGAGAGTGTGTGGATGTATGTGTGTGTGTGTGTATATATGTGTGTGTGTAATATATATATCTATATCTGTGTGTATGTATATATATATATATATGTGTGTGTGTGTGTGTGTGTGTGTATATATGTGTGTGTGTATATGTATATATCAATGCTACAAGTAAATGACCAGCACTCACGGGCGACTTCAATCCATTATGGATTTATTCGTACTTTCCTTCAAAACGCGTTTCGGCAGTTTGCCTTTGTCAGTTTCGGCAACTTCTGCAATTGTGCCTCCTTTATTTCCATCACATCAATCGCCATTACTAGAAGGACAAAGCCAAACGGTCGCGCCATCTTGTAACGTTGGTATTTTACACTGTTACGTAAAATTCATTAATTCATTCTTTTTCATGAACCAAAAATGTAAAGTTGAGGTAATTCAACACAACACATTTTCAAAACAATTTCATTTTACATGATTTCTAGCGCTTATTCAGATCCATAAATAGACAATTCATTACGCAACATTATTCCCTGATGATGAAACCTCATCTAATTCATTAGATTGTCGCGCTGCTATCTTTACTCATAATCAGTATCTAGATCACCATAATTTGATCGTACATATTACCAGAGTTCAACCGTGTACTTTTCATTAATTCGGGACATGTTACATATACTCTTAGATTCATTAATTCCAAAATTTACTCATAATCAACTGCAAATCCCTGAGTAATGGCTCTCGTGATTATGCCCTGAATGGGCCCATCAATCTCACTGACGTTCTTGTCCCTTATTGCTCTCCTTTACTGTTACTCCCTACACTTCTTTATCCTCTGGTTCCTATCTACCTATAACTCCTGTTCCTTGTCCTTTCTGATTAATCCTCCATTACAGGTGTACCCCCCAACTCTTCCCCGCTGTTCAGCCCTAAAGGCACCTTTGTTACCATATCTACTATGTATCTCAACTCCAATCTTCGTAACTTCTTTTCCCTATCGCCATCCCTTATGTCTCGTGGTATATGATCCATGCAAAAATATTTGAGCAGATTTCTGATGCTCTGGTGATGGCTCTCGAAGTGTCTCACCACTGGATAATTTGGATCTTTCTTACTGATTGCTCTTTGGTGTTCAAGGATTCGTACTTTTGCAGGATGGATTGTGCTTCCCACGTACCTAAAATTACATGGGCATATTAAACAGTACACTGTATAAGGCGTATTGCAATTCATAAACTTTGTTATTTTGATTGGGTCCTGCAAACCTCGAATCTCATAGGTGATGACTTTTACTGTGGGCACAGGTTGCATTTACAGCACGGGTAAGAACCTGGTAGATGATGTTGGCTCGTCTGCAATCTAGTTGGAGGTAAATAGCTCTCCACTAGTTGGTCTTTGATAGATCGTGTCTTTCTGAAGGTTAAGGAAGGTTGTGGCGGTAAAGCCCGTCCTAGCACTAGATCTGATTTAAGTATCCGCCAGTTTTTCTTGATGATTCCTCTCATGTCTTGCTGCATTTGAAAAACTCGTGATCAATAGGAAGTTATCTTACATTCTTCTCCTCAGCCTTAGGCTTGTTTTTTAAGAGATCTACTCTGTTCTTACTCTGTACTCTTCCCAAAGCTCTATTCAGAACTCCCTTTTGATAACCCCTCACTTTAAATCTTTGAATGCTTTCCTGTGCTTCTTTCTGAAAGTCCTCCTCTCTCAAGCTGTTCCTCTTTATCCTTAGTAGTTCCCCATATGGGATACTGTTTATCAAGTTACAGGGATGGCTACTCCTAGCATGCAGGATAGAATTCCCTGCTGTGGGTTTTCTGTAGAGTGCTGTACTGATCTTATTGTCCCTCACGAATACTCTCAGGTCCAGGAAATTAACCTCGGAGGAGCTAATCTCACTAGTAAATCTTAAATTCAAATCATTACAGTTAAAATGTGAGATGTACTGTCTAGCTGACTCTTCAGTGCCCCGCCAGATGATAAACAGATCGTCTATATCGCGTCTCCAACTCACAATCTGTTCAACCCATTCATCACAGGTATCCGACCATGCCACCCGCTTCTCCCACCAGCCCATGAACAAGTTTGCGTAGCTGGGGGCGAAGCAGGTTCCCATGGCCAGCCCCTTAATTTGTGTATACATCTGGTCCTGAAAAATAAAGATGTTATTGTGCAAACAGAAGTCCACAAATTCAAGTAGCATTTCGCTATGTTCTGTGTACTTCAATGGACGGCTTCTCAAAAAATATCTTATGGATTCCAGCCCCTTCTTATGTGCTACTCTCATAGTGGTGAAAGGCTACCGCCTTCACCAGGAGTTAAGCAGCAAAACGCAGTGGTGGCAGCATACCATGTAGTGATCAGTAGTAGTAAACGGGTCCTTTTTTAGGTCGAGCCTAGCGCAGCGCGCATGCGCTGCTCTAGGAGATGACCTTTAGAAATCGGTCAGCTCTTTTCAAGCACTCGTGCTTGTGCTGGCATCCACCTTGCGGGAGCGAGCAGCGGCGCGCAGGGGCCATCTGTTTGCAATTAGCGTGGCTGCGCGCGCGTCTGCACTTTTCAAGCACTCGTGCTTGTTCATCTTCTCTGTAACCCTCTACTCTTCGAACTGCTGAAGAAATGCATTTGAAGTCTTCCACTGTCTCGCTTTCCTCTCAACAAGGCACCATTTTTTGTTGATATTTATCCATCTCCTAAATATTGCTCTTGTGAATGTGTTTACCCACAGTTGTTCTCGTTTTCCAAGTATGATAAAAACAAAATATTCTTAGTGACTTTTCTCCTTTCCCACTCCTCCGTCTTCCTTTGCACCATTCTCCACCCCGGTGATCATCATGTCGTTGTCTGAAAACAGGTTTATGGGAATTCCTTAGAAAAATACAAATGCATTTTCGGAGTAATGGATTGAACAGTGACCCAGGAGCAACAAGGGCCTGTCATGTGATAACGCTCTGTTGCTGTGCACATTTTTTTTTTCAATTTCCCTATGCTCACGATTGTACTTCAAAGTAGCAGACATCCATCAGCCTGTCTAGTTTCCAAAAGAATAACTGGGTAAAAATGGAGGCCAGCGAAGAACAAAAATAGAATCTGGCCATAGTATTTATCATGGTACCTTTGTTTAAATTATTTCGTGACAGAAGAGGCAGAGCTAGTGGAGTGTCCAAAATTTAAACACACAGCTTAACAAACGGGAGGAGGCAGTCGAAAATATGAAATAAAAAGAGGCAGTGATGTATGTTGTGAAATATTAAAGCGTCACTTGCAGACAGCGACATAAGTCCCCAATTGATGAACTCCAGCGCCCTCGTTTTCTACGTTTCTAGAAAATCTAGACTAAAAGTGAATAGCGAGAACTCTTCTTGCATACAAAAGCTCACATATTGCAACATCTAAATCCAGGCTCAATGACCAAAGGCCTTAATCTCGGATAGTGGATGTGAATTCGTAAACACTGTATTTGGTTACACGTGGAAACACAATAACTATACTTATTGTTTTATTTCTTGCTTGTCCATGCCTATGAGAATTATGATGACTAATGCAAATTGTTGACATATAAACATTTGTGAACAATGAGTATGCAAAAGAGTGCCAGGTGCCAATTTTCCCCTACTTGTGTGATGTGATCCAAGTCTTCAAAAGGAGAGACAAACGAGATACACCCAAAGTAGAGGAACTATATTGCAGAAAAGTATACTAAGGTAATAATATACCCCCATCACCACATGTAAATTGAACAAAACAAATGTTGACAACAACAGAACAAATTACATTACCATGAAAATTATAATAAGACAATGCAATACTAGAACACATTTACAACTTTTTGGGAAGCAAAAGAAAAAAAAATCAATTAAGCTGTATTTGTCTTTCAAATAGACAGTTGATCTAAAATACCTTTGGGCACATGCTGCACCTCCCTCTACCCGAGGAACATCCCTGCCCAAACCACCACCACTTATGTCTTCTGGACAGGGGTCTCCGTCCCTCCCTGAACCATCATCAGAGTTCCCAATTAACTATGCATCATCTATCAACATGTAGCTGTTGACACCCTCACCATTTTGTTGTTCCTTTGTGAACACGTGTTCGTTGTTTTATTAATACATATAATATTTTACACACTACCAGGGTATGTCCTACTACCAATCTGTGTGAGTTTATAAACTACACATTCCGTTTCAGTAACAACAAAAGTTTGTGGTAGAAAGGTTCCCGCTTGTTTCACAAAAAGCCATATTTAAAGATTGCCTATAAACAACTTAGTCAGCAAAGCCTGAGACAATGGGCCCGATTTACAAGGGTGTTGCTATAATTTACGTGCTCCAGTTTATTCCTGGACAAAATTAAGTCACACTTCCTAACAGCAAAATCTTTCTAGATTGGGCCCTGCGCCTCTACCCGGTACAGTGGGGTAAATGGACAGCCTGTATGTGGCTGACAAACTGTATACACCGTAAAAATGTAACGCGCCAGCCATCATTTGCTTTAAGTACAGTTTCTGAAAACCAGTTTACTTTTCCTACGGCTTCATTGACCTTTGAACCCACAAATATATGACCTGGTCTGGGTGCCTGCGACCTGTACCCTTCTTTGCTTCAGGGAGCTGTTTGTTTCACTTCAGGGCAGCTTTCTGCTGTAAGTGAGCTGCATGGCTAAACACTTATAAGGTCCAAAGGCGAGACCTATTGGCTATGCCAATGTTTGTTACCCTATGTCACTGGAGGGACGCCTTCCAGCACTGCAGTGAAGCCTTTTAGCTCACTCACCTTTGTTAAAGTTTCCGCTGGTGTATGCTTAACTCATTCCATTAGAGATGTAGTGCTGTGCACTGTGTCTTAATGAAAGCATGTGCAGTGTATATGTGCTTGCGTGAAGTACAATACATGAACCGTGAAATGTTTTGCAACACGAACATATGGTGAGTATGTGTCTGCTAGGCAGTGTGTGTTTTTGAAAATAGCACATCATGGTACATTATAGAAAGTCTTCAATGCTGGACAGTGCATGCAGACTGAATGTGTGCTAATTGTATGTTTACTTGTAAAGGTACAATGCATGGAGGGAACAGTGCTGGACAATAAGTGCTTTGAAAGTACACTGAGTGCATGTGTGCCTGCAATGGAGACCCCTGAAATGGAGCCTCGAGTCTCTCCTCGCCCCCTTTTATGCTGGCGCTCGCATCCACCTGGATCGTGGTGGAGTGCGTTGCCTCTGTTCTGCCGCCGCCACAAGTCGAGCTGCGTGCCTGAGGGACTCACCGCCATGTAGCCTGCACTCCGGGTATGAATCACTTCCACTCCACGCCGTCGGGGGTCCAGGTGACGCTGTAGATCCAGCAGCCAACTCACTATAAGCGCCCCGCACCGATGCTGCTCGGCCCTATAGGAGAGTTCACCGTTCAGCAGGCGCAGCCGCCATCTTGCATTCACCGCCTCGCCGGCTCCTCGGTCCAGATCTCATGGCTGCACCACTTCTCTGAGCGGTTCCGACCAGAGCTAGGGTGTCCGTTCACTTATACACGTTGCTCGCCATCCACCCGCTTGAGTTTAGGGGGATTGGCGAGATGTGTGGTCCATGGTTGCGTGGCGCGGAGCCTACTTGGGACACGTCCTCGCGGCCATGATGGTTGGCCACACCCCTAATTTTTTCATTTTCACCTGTGATCCCTTTCGCATTAGTATCGCAATGGAGTTAACATCACAGCATATAATTCTCCTTTATCATAAAATAATATATATATAATATGTGTGTGTGTGGGTGGATGTGTGTATGTGTGTGTGTGTGTGTGTGTGTGTGTGTATATATGTATATATCAATGCTGGCTGATGACGGCTGAATAGCCAGAAACCGGTCCCAGGATGCTTGTTTCCGGTCCAGGGAAGACATGGCTTGGCAGTTCGGGCTGGACTGTTCCCATGAGGCACAGGGTCAGACTGATTTGCATATGGCCATGTCTGAACTGGGGTGGTGGAGTGAGCTAAGGAATGATGATGGATTAAACCCAGATCAGTTGACTGGGGGTGAGTGTTTGATTAGCTCAAGCGCTCCGTCCATCATCCCCTTTGGTATCGCTTTGTTCGCCCTAAGTTGGCAGGGTATGCCCAGACGTGGGTCCCTTGCTCACTTTGCCACTGGATTCAAGCTAGCCTGGCTGATGACGGCTGAATAGCCAGAAACCGGTCCCAGGATGCTTGTTTCCGGTACAGGGAAGACATGGCTTGGCAGTTCGGGCTGGACTGTTCCCATGAGGCACAGGGTCAGACTGATTTGCATATGGCCATGTCTGAACTGGGGTGGTGGAGTGAGCTAAGGAATGATGATGGATTAAACCCAGATCAGTTGACTGGGGGTGAGTGTTTGATTAGCTCAAGCGCTCCGTCCATCATCCCCTTTGGTATCGACAAGTAAATGACCAGCACTCACGGGAGACTTCAATCCATTATGGATTTATTCGTACTTTCCTTCAAAACGCGTTTCGGCAGTTTGCCTTTGTCAGTTTCGGCAACTTCCACAATTGTGCCTCCTTTATTTCCATCACATCAATCGCCATTACTAGAAGGACAAAGCCAAACGGCCGCGCCATCTTGTAACGTTAGTATTTTACACTGTTACGTAAAATTCATTAATTCATTCTTTTTCATGAACCAAAAATGTAAAGTTGAGGTAATTCAACACAACACATTTTCAAAACAATTTCATTTTACATGATTTCTAGCGCTTATTCAGATTCATAAATAGACAATTCATTGCGCAACATTATTCCCTGATGATGAAACCTCATCTAATTCATTAGATTGTGGCGCTGCTATCTTTACCCATAATCAGTATCTAGATCACCATAATTTGATCGTACATATTACCAGAGTTCAACTGTGTACTTTTCATTAATTCGGGACATGTTACATATACTCTTAGATTCATTAATTCCAAAATTTACTCATAATCAACTGGAAATCCCTGAGTAATGGCTCTCGTGATTATGCCCTGAATGGGCCCATCATTCTCACTGACGTTCTTGTCCCTTATTGCTCTCCTTTACTGTTACTCCCTACACTTCTTTACCCTCTGGTTCCTATCTACCTATAACTCCTGTTCCTTGTCCTTTCTGATTAATCCTCCATTACAGGTGTACCCCCAACTCTTCCCCGCTGTTCAGCCCTAAAGGCACCTTTGTTACCATATCTACTATGTATCTCGACTCCAATCTTCGTAACTTCTTTTCCCTATCGCCATCCCTTATGTCTCGTGGTATATGAGCCACGCAAAAATATTTGAGCAGATTTCTGGTGCTCTGGTGATGGCTCTCGAAGTGTCTCACCACTGGATAATTTGGATCTTTCTTACTGATTGCTCTTTGGTGTTCAAGGATTCTACTATTGCGGGATGGATTGTGCTTCCCACGTACCTTAAATTAAATGGGCATATTAAATAGTACACTGTATAAGGCGTATTGCAATTCATGAACTTTGTTATTTTGATTGGGTCCTGCAAACCTTGAATCTCATAGGTGATGACTTTTACTTTGAGCACAGGCCTTGCATTTACCGCATGGGTAAAAAACTGGTAGATGTTGTTGGCTCGTCTGCAATCTAGTTGGAGGTAAATAGCTCTCCACTAGTTGGTCTTTGATAGATCGAGGTTAAGGAGGGTTGTGGCGGTAAAGCCCGTCCTATCACTAGATCTGATTTAAGTATCTGCCAGTTTTTCTGGATGATTCCTCTCACATGTCTTGCTGCATTTGAAAAACTCGTGATCAATAGGAAGTTATCTTACATTCTTCTCAGCCTTAGGCTTGTCTTTCAAGAGATCTACTCTGTTCTTACTCCGTACTCTTCCCAAAGCTCTATTCAGAACTCCCTTTTGATAACCCCTCACTTTAAATCTTTGAATGCTTTCCGGTGCTTCTTTCTGAAAGTCCTCCTCTCTTGAGCTGTTCCTCTTTATCCTTAGTAGTTCCCCATATGGGATACTGTTTATCAAGTTACAGGGATGGCTACTCCTAGCATGCAGGATAGAATTCCCTGCTGTGGGTTTTCTGTAGAGTGCCGTACTGATCTTATTGTCCCTCACGAATACTCTCAGGTCCAGGAAATTAACCTCGGAGGAGCTAATCTCACTAGTAAATCTTAAATTCAAATCATTACAGTTAAAATGTGAGATGTACTGTCTAGCTGACTCTTCAGTGCTCCGCCAGATGATAAACAGATCGTCTATATCGCGCCTCCAACTCACAATCTGTTCAACCCATTCATCACAGTTAACCGACCATGCCACCCGCTTCTCCCACCAGCCCACGAACAAGTTCGCGTAGCTGGGGGCGAAACAGGTTCCCATGGCCAGCCCCTTAATTTGTGAATACATCTGGTCATGAAAAATAAAGATGTTATTGTGCAAACAGAAGTCCACAAATTCAAGTCGCATTTCGCTATGTTCCGTGTACTTCAATGGACGGCTTCTCAAAAAATATCTTATGGATTCCAGCCCCTTCTTATGTGCTACTCTCATAGTGGTGAAAGGCTACCGCCTTCCCCAGGAGTTAAGCAGCAAAACGCAGTGGTGGCAGCATACCATGTAGTAATCAGTAGTAGTAAACAGGTCCTTTTTTACCCTATGTCTGTCACTGGAGGGACGCCTTCCAGCACTGGAGTGAAGCCTTTTAGCTCACTCACCTTTTTAAAAGTTTCCGCTGCTGTATGCTTAACTCATTCCATTAGAGAGATAGTGCTGTGCAGTGCGTCTTAATGAAAGCATGTGCGGTGTATATGTGCTTGCGTGAAGTACAATACATGAACAGAGAAATGTTTTGCAACACGAACATATGGTGAGTATGTGTCTGCCAGGCAGTGTGTGTTTTTGAAAATAGCACATCATGGTACATTATAGAAAGTCTTCAATGCTGAACAGTGCATGCAGACTGAATGTGTTCTAAATGTATGTTTACTTGTAAAGGTACAATGCATGGAGGTAACAGTGCTGGACAATAAGTGCTGTGAAAGTACACTGAGTGCATGTGTGCCTGCAATGGTACATTACTTTGGGTTCCATTTTGGAAAGCCTAGACCAGCCTGGTAAAAACATGAGGAATTCCCCCAGACTGATTTGTGTATTGCTGCATTTCAGTGAGCTGGGTGGGACACACTGGAGGAAGGGTCCCTCCCTATACACTTCAAAGGGTTGCTCTTTGATTCAGTGATAGATTGCAAGGAAGGTTTCTGGGCACATCCCAGGAAAGGAGATGTGGCTTATAAGGGAATCCTAAAGTAAGGCTGGGAGTGGGATATCAACCATTTGATGCACATATCACTGTGGCTGACATCCAGCTGTGAACTCTGGTCATTCCCATGAATTGTTTGTGGGACAATCCGCTTTGGAGTCTTGCCTGCTGTGACAGACAGACTTTCATGAGGAAAGAAGAAAAAGAGAAATGCCTACTTCAAAAGAAGTAGAACCCCAACATAAAGCTTCAAAGACTCCAACTCTAAATTTCATTTTGGTGTGTGGAAAGGGACTATAAGAAGGGGAGGTTGAAACCCCAAACGTTGTCATCTGCCAAGCTGCCAGACTGGCTGTGTGAGGAGGGGAAGCTCTGCAAGATTTCAGCCTGTGACCAGGACTGGGGACAAAGGCCTGCTAGTCTCCCTGCTGGGTGAGAGGAGATCACCCAGGAAACCAAAGATACCTGCCCTGGAGCACCAGGGCCTGCCTGCTTGCCAAGTCCACAGTGCCCTGTGAGGAAGGGAAGAGTGTTGGAGGGAACAAGGTCCAGTGAGAAGCCCTACTGAGAGGACTCCCTGAGTGTGGTATGAGGGAACGGCTGTGCACTGATCGGGTCATTGCCTCTGTGCAGTGTTTGCTCAGCGACCCCAGAATGCCAGAAGAGGGCAGCTGTGGACTGTGCTGTGAGTTAAACGCAGTGCAGAACTGGACAAACCTATACCGTCACGCTGCGGTGACCCCATATGCTAGAGAGGGCCTTCTGTAAAGATGCTTCTGTGAGAAGCTCTGAGACTCATAACCATCTTGCGGGGATGCTTGTAGTAGAGGAGCCTGCACCTGTACTGTCCAGTACCACAGCAACCCTGTATGCCACGAGGGGCTGCCGATACCAGCATTGCTGAAGGATTCGGGCGGTTGCTTGAAGTAGGGTCTGAGGCTACGTTCGGCAGGTTGGACCACCACTGCGAGGACACTGCCTCTGACTGACAACTGAGGACTACCGAGGAAGCAGTGGACGGCGTTGCACCCAATCGGGAGCTGAAGAAAGGATTCCCCCCCCTCACCCATGCAGGGTAAAGCCAACTCCTGCGTCTTTGCGAGTTGGAAGCCTATCCGACAACTGAGAGAACTCAGGAGAGAGAGCCGGTTGGTGCTGCCATGGGCAGCCCAACTTCTCCAAGCAGAGCAGGACTTCCGGATGCTCATGCAGCGGGCACCTTGCTGCACAGCTGAACTCTTCTGTGCTGCGTTAGCAGGTAAGATGGGAACTGGGCCGATTGGGCCCCGTCGGAATCGCTGCATCAACATAAACACTTTTGACTAAATCCTGACGACTCAAAGGGGAAGTCTTGAGTTTAGGCCTAATAGTGGGCATTCCCTGGATGCACCCAACAGTGAATTGGTAATAACCCCAAACACATTGCATGAAGGAGGGTGGGACAGAGTGAAAGGCCTCAACCACCATGATTGGTCAGAGTAGCCCCTGCACGCCCCGTGGTCCTCTGAAAGGGCTTCTGACACACAATATGTTCTTTCATTGAAAAAAATGGTTAAAGTGGGGTTATAGATAGGTGAAAATGTCAGTAAAAATACCTATTTAAACTCAAAAAACAAAATTCACCAGTTACTGTTAATTGAAGTAGCTATAACTTCTGTACTTGCCATACACAGTGATGTCCTTAATGGTGAAATTTCAGAGGTCATTTGTGATGTCATCAATGATATCATAGAACATGTCATGAGTGATGTGATATGTGCGGTCATAAGCAGTGCATGGTAAGCGCAAAAGTTATTGTTACTTCAGTTAAATATAACTGATGATTTTCAGTTTTTTAAATTTATTTAAAAGGTATGTGTTTTTCTGACATTTTCACCTAACTGTAACATCACTTTAACATTTGTTTTTTCACTGAATATATATGGATATACATATTTATGTGTGTGTGTAATTAAAAGAAGCCGTAATCATACAACCCTCGTGTACGCGCCTTTTTCCCGTTGGAGTGAGGATTGTGTGTATTTCAATTGAACAACGGCGGTTGTTGTTCTCCGCGTACCACCAGTTGTTTTGGGCGGCCGGAGTAACCGCAAAACGGAGGTGAAGCATGGGAGTGCTTTCCGACTGCCCCCAGTGACCAGCCACGGGATGAGTAATTTGAAGCGTGGGCGGAGTGGCGGACGGAGACTCGGCGCGGGGAAACCACCTGGTTTTCAGCGCGGAGACGGAGTTTGCTATCACCCCACAGTTTCCCTCAGCAGGCCGAGGCTACACTGGTAACTGGGCACCACTGGGACATTGTCTCAAAGTGGTGAGGATTGTGCTGTTTATTAATCTTTTCATGGGGATCCCCCCTGACCCCGCATTATGATTCACATGGGGCTGTTGCGAACAGAGGAATGTTGTGAGTGACTTTGTTGAGCTGCCATGGATCTGCCTCATGCTGAACATCTTCGACCTTTTCTTGCCATTGTGAATATCTTTGCAGCAACGGGAAGTGCTTGTGATACAATGTGTATTTGGCAGTGGAACCTAAAACTTAACATTACTTAATAACATTTAGCAGTCGCCATATTTCAGGACAGTGAGATGACAATGCTGTACTACTGCATTATGGGAGTGGGAGTCCCGGAATAGTCCGTTAATGAAGTATGGCGATGTCTAGGCTGTGTGTGCTGTCTATTTTGAGCTTCACGCACTGCCGCACAAGGCCTGGATAATGTTTTTTAGGTCTCGCCTGAGCCAGCACATGCGCTGCTCTGGCGAGACATTTAGTGAGTGGGCTTCAAAAAGCCGACCACAGCTTTTTGTGAGGCCTAGAGCGTGCGGTTACGCGCACAGTTACGCGCAGAGGCACCATCTGGCTTTCCTCTCGCGCGTGCCTCGCCCCGCCTCTCCGTCTTGCTTGCGCTTTTATCTGGCTTTCCTCTTGGACTTTAGCTGTCGCTCTCCCTCAGAGCCTCCTCTCCGCCCCCTCCCCTGCTGCTCTTTCACACCAGCCACCTCACGTGCTCTCCTCTCTGCCCTCCGTCGCAAGCTCACTCCTGTACCTTAATCTTCTTGCTGTCCCTCAGTGCCACCTCGTTTGCACCCTCCCACGTCCTCGTTTGCACCCTCCCACGTTGCTCTTCCACACCACCCACACACATGCCCTCCCTCGCCAGCCCCCTCTTGTGCGTTGATCTCCGTTCTCTCCCCAAAGCCTCCTTGTTTGCTGCCATCTGGCTTTCCTCTCGGCCTTTAGCCGTCGCTCTCCCTCAGAGCCTCCTCTCCGCCCCCTCCCCTGCTGCTCTTTCACACCAGCCACCTCACGTGCTCTCCTCTCTGCCCTCCGTCGCAAGCTCACTCCTGTACCTTAATCTTCTTGCTGTCCCTCAGTGCCACCTCGTTTGCACCCTCCCACATTGCTCTTCCACACCACCCACTCACGTGCCCTCCCTCGCCAGCCCCCTCTTGTGCGTTGATCTCCGTTCTCTCCCCAAAGCCTCCTTGTTTGCCCCTTTCTTCTCTCGCCAGCCTCCGCGTGCATCTTCCTCTGCCCTCATTACCTCTCCCTCACCTGCCTCCTCCCGTGCCCTCTACCCCCGCCCTCTCGAGCTGCTTGAAATGCCTCCTCTCCTTCCCCATGCTCTGTCACAAGCCTTTGCCCCCCGCAGTGTCCTCTCTACCAGCCTCCTCCTTTCCCCAGCGCTCACTCCCCCTGCGCCTTGCTAGCCTCCTCCTATGCAACCCCCCGCTCTCACCATCCTCTCCCATGTCGTACTCTTTCCTCCCACTGCTCTCCCTCACTAGCCGCTCCTTTTCCATTTACCTCGTCCACTGGTTTTCTTCAGTAGCCTTTTCCCGGATCCCTCCTTTTGCACCAACCCAGACCTCCCCGTATCTCCCCCTCCCCAGCCGTCTACTTTAACCTTCACCCCGCCTCTTGTGCACTCTTCCCTTTGTGGCTCCCCCTAGCAACCCTCCTGACCAGACCGTGTAAGTACCCATCTTTATCTCTCGCCTCAAACCGCTCTCCCTCACAAACTTCGTTAGGACCTCCTGCCCTCCACCTGCTCTCTCATGTGCCCCCCTCCGCTTTGCCTCCGTCACGTTCCCCGTGGTAGAACCATCTATTTGCTAACTCCGCCCACCTCAACACGCCCTCACCTTCACGCCCCTTCACTCTATAACCAGGTGTTCATTTTCATCGTTTTACCAGTAGTCTCTCGCCTGGTCTCCTCCACCAGACCCTTGTGGCCCTCTTTACCCCTAGCCTCTTTGACACCTGTCGTGCCCTCCTCCACTCCATTTCTTCAGCCCCCTCCTCTTTTGGACACTCGCATTCAGGGGTGGATTCCGCCGAATATTTTCTGTCCCATTTTATTTTCATTCTTCCCCTTTTCTCTCCCTCCCGTCTGTCCCCTTCACCAATTTAGCTCCCTCCTGATTTCTTTACATGCACCTGTCTTTTGTTATCTCCGTCTCTTGTTATCTCTGTCTCTTTGCTCCTCTCACTTTTCTTCTCTCCTCGATTTTTACCATTCCTCCCCTCTTTCAATAATGTCTCCATTGTCTCTTAACTCACTCCTCCCGACCCCTTACCGTCCCCACTTCCTTCATCTCCCGTTGTACCTTCCCCTCTCACTCCTCCACATTTTGTACCATTCCCTCCTCAATCTTTGCCTTTATTTGCGTCTATCCTTGAGTCCCCCCACCCACTCTTTTGCCTCCTCACTCAGCTTCTCCGCTCTTTTCTATATCTCTGTACCCTCCTCTATACCCCCCTCTCTTCTTTAGCTCTCTGCGGCTCTCCCTCCACCACCCATTCTGTTACCACCTCCTCTGTGTTTATCCCACTTTATTTCTTTCTCGCTCTCTAGCCTTCTCCGCCTGTGTGCCCTGCTCTTTACACCAACACCCTTTACGCCCCATCATGCTCCCCCTTTTTTACAGCCTACACCTGTCCGGTTTCCTCTTGTCGCACTCCCTCCTTTGCCTGCATTCTCTCTCCTCCTTTCTCGCAAACCTTCTCCAGCAGTTTCACATCCGTATTCTCTCACTTCCACCTCTTTTCTCGGTTTGATTTCCCTTTACATCTTCAATTAATGCCCCCATACGCCTTCCCCTCACTCCTCCTGCCCACTCATGTTAACTCAGTCTTTACTTCCGCCCACAAATTCCTACCTCGGCCCTGCCTTTCCTCTATTGACCCATCTCGGCTCCCTACAACCCCCTAAGGTCTCTCTCACCCCCACAGCCATAGATTCTTTCCTCGCCCACTTCACAACCCTTAACTTCCCCGAAACCGCTCCGCACTACCCGTTTATCCCTCACCCTGAAAATGTATTCTAACCCTCTTCCATATCTTCCCTCCCACACCCCCTTTCGCTGCCCTCCCGTACTCATTTGTCTCCGACACCAAAATTCTTTGAGTCCTATCTTGCCTCCACATCCCTCAGTGGGTCCCCATCTCACTTCCACGACCCTCATACGCTCCTTCCCTAGTGCATTCATGCCCTCCTTTTACTACCCGCCCCATCCTCACCGTGATACTTCGCCTCCCTCATTCCTCCTTTACCACCTCACCACAACCTTCGTAGCCACGCCCATTCCTTCCTTCACTCACCTTCACCCCCTTTACTCTTCATTCCTTGTTCCTTCCACTGCGTTCGCACAACGAGCATGAAAATGCTCATACAAAAAAAAAACATAAGTGGACAAGGATGTATCAGTTTGCTAATGTCCACATTTATGGAATAAATGTATCCCACAATTTACAGCGTAAGCTACACTTTTTTTTCTCACGACTATTGTCACACTTCGAGCGGTGTGAAGATAGTAAAATATTTAAATAGGATTTGCAGACAAAGGAGTGGAAAGTAGGTGGAAAATGAGCAAAACTTGTTTAAAAGATAACATTTTTAACAAGCATTGGCATAGCCAATAGGTCTCGCCTTTGGGACCTTATAAGTGTTTAGCCATGCATCACTTGATGTTGTTGCACCAAGGATATTGTGCTGGATAACTTCAGCACAATATCCTTGGTGCAACAACATCAACTGTTGCATGGCTAAACACTTATAAGGTACAAGGTTTAGTCATGCAACAGCTGATGTTGTTGCACCAAGGATATTGTGCTGCAAAACTAAATACTTATAAGGTCCCAAAAGCGAGACCTATTGGCTATGCCAATGCTTGTTGTGCTTTGAAACTGAGTTGCTGCACACCGTGGTATTGCTTGCATTTCACATGCCGATTAACTGACAGGAGTGATGAATTAGTTCCCTTCAGCAGCCATTAGGCTAGCAGAATGTGTATGTTCATCTCGGCAGCTTTGCTCGTCTAAATGACTCTCAATACATCCAGCCCTATGACAACTGATAACTTTTAACATTATAGTGTATTCATACATAAGATACGGGAGGTGATTGACGCCATGCAAGTTCAGAATGAAATGGTTGCAATGTATTTTAAACGCTGCGCTATATATTTTTAATGTGAACACATTCGCATATTTAGTACAGTATGTTGGTTGCACTAAGCAGTTTTATTAATTGTGAACTTTTCTATGATTGGTTCAGCAGCTTGCGTAGTATGTTTCCCATTTCTATGCATTAGGCATTATATATTCAATGCACAACATGGCGTCTGTTAGATTGATAAAGGCTGTCAAAGCTGAAACGTGTCTCTCCTTCACATGCTGGGTCGTGAGGGGCCCTTTTAATTAAAAGTAGCCGTAATCATACAACCCTCATGTACGCGCCTTTTTCCCGTTGGAGTAAGGATTGTGTGTGTGTATATATGTATGTATATATATATATATATATGACAGGAACTCCTCCGGCAAGCAAAGAAGCAGAGGCCACAGTGGGGAAATTGGTGGAAGTAATTTAATTGATGTAAGGCATAATGCATTTCGGCCGTAATTCGGCCTTCCTCAGATGCCATCAAGATATAATTGGAGACTCCTTCCCCCGTTTTGAATGCACTCTGCCACAATTTCATTGGTTGAAATACGTCACAACCCCTCAAAGAATGGCTGCTCACTGTTCGTAGTTCATAGGGACTACCAACCCCAGAATTCATTGTCCAGGTAAGTGCTGCTCGAGGTGTGTCACTGTGGATTTTTACGATGTGTGGCAGAGTAACGGTGAGACTGCAGTCAATTTCCAAGTTTTACAATCACAAACTGCTTCCTCCAGTCCCCAAACGTTCCAGCCTCCCAACAACCATCATCAAACAGGCAGGGAACAAGAGGACAATGCGCTCAAGTCCTCCGTGAAGTCACGGACCGCACTGCAGCCGCCCTGGAATCCAATGTGTAGAGAGGCGGGCACCGGGCTATTCCAATAACTTGGACCAAAAACAAACCGCCGAAGCAGAAACCAGATGAGCCCGGGCCACTTGGTAGAACGGGGCCTCTGTAGCGCGTTTCTGGATACCACGCAAAATATGACAGGAACTCCTCCGGCAAGCAAAGAAGCAGAGGCCACAGTGGGGAAATTGGTGGAAGTAATTTAATTGATGTAAGGCATAATGCATTTCGGCCGTAATTCGGCCTTCCTCAGATGCCATCAAGATATAATTGGAGACTCCTTCCCCCGTTTTGAATGCACTCTGCCACAATTTCATTGGTTGAAATACGTCACAACCCCTCAAAGAATGGCTGCTCACTGTTCGTAGTTCATAGGGACTACCAACCCCAGAATTCATTGTCCAGGTAAGTGCTGCTCGAGGTGTGTCACTGTGGATTTTTACGATGTGTGGCAGAGTAACGGTGAGACTGCAGTCAATTTCCAAGTTTTACAATCACAAACTGCTTCCTCCAGTCCCCAAACGTTCCAGCCTCCCAACAACCATCATCAAACAGGCAGGGAACAAGAGGACAATGCGCTCAAGTCCTCCGTGAAGTCACGGACCGCACTGCAGCCGCCCTGGAATCCAATGTGTAGAGAGGCGGGCACCGGGCTATTCCAATAACTTGGACCAAAAAACAAACCGCCGAAGCAGAAACCAGATGAGCCCGGGCCACTTGGTAGAACGGGGCCTCTGTAGCGCGTTTCTGGATACCACGCAAAATATGACAGGAACTCCTCCGGCAAGCAAAGAAGCAGAGGCCACAGTGGGGAAATTGGTGGAAGTAATTTAATTGATGTAAGGCATAATGCATTTCGGCCGTAATTCGGCCTTCCTCAGATGCCATCAAGATATAATTGGAGACTCCTTCCCCCGTTTTGAATGCACTCTGCCACAATTTCATTGGTTGAAATACGTCACAACCCCTCAAAGAATGGCTGCTCACTGTTCGTAGTTCATAGGGACTACCAACCCCAGAATTCATTGTCCAGGTAAGTGCTGCTCGAGGTGTGTCACTGTGGATTTTTACGATGTGTGGCAGAGTAACGGTGAGACTGCAGTCAATTTCCAAGTTTTACAATCACAAACTGCTTCCTCCAGTCCCCAAACGTTCCAGCCTCCCAACAACCATCATCAAACAGGCAGGGAACAAGAGGACAATGCGCTCAAGTCCTCCGTGAAGTCACGGACCGCACTGCAGCCGCCCTGGAATCCAATGTGTAGAGAGGCGGGCACCGGGCTATTCCAATAACTTGGACCAAAAAACAAACCGCCGAAGCAGAAACCAGATGAGCCCGGGCCACTTGGTAGAACGGGGCCTCTGTAGCGCGTTTCTGGATACCACGCAAAATATGACAGGAACTCCTCCGGCAAGCAAAGAAGCAGAGGCCACAGTGGGGAAATTGGTGGAAGTAATTTAATTGATGTAAGGCATAATGCATTTCGGCCGTAATTCGGTCTTCCTCAGACGGGGGAAGGAGTCTCCAATTATATCTTGATGGCATCTGAGGAAGGCCGAATTACGGCCGAAATGCATTATGCCTTACATCAATTAAATTACTTCCACCAATTTCCCCACTGTGGCCTCTGCTTCTTTGCTTGCCGGAGGAGTTCCTGTCATATATATATATATATATATATATATTTCATTGAACAAAAAAACAAAGGTTAAAGTGAGGTTATAGTAGGGTGAAAATTTCAGTGACAACGTAACGTTTTACATTAAAGAAAGAAATCACGGAAATTCACAAGTTATAGTTATGTCTAGTAACTATAACTCTTGCCCTAAGGTAACTATAACTTGTGTGCCCGCCATGCACAGTGTTGTCATCAATGATGTAATTTCAAATATTGCGGTGATGTTATCAATCATGTCGTAGAACATGTTATGAGTGATGTAATATGTTGGGAAATCAGAAGTGCGTGGCGGAGTGGGGGGTCGCCCAGCCACCCTCCCCAAGCCACTTTTGATTGGCTGTAGTGAATCGAAGATTTTGAGGGTTACCAAAAGGAGAATTATAAAGGGTGATAACAGACTTTAGTTACATTAGAATTCATTTGTTGATGGTACCATACTAATTTCAGGAATTGTGGTGTGTTCTAAGGTGATTTTACCCTGTGGTATAAACCTTCTGCTGGGATATCATGAATCATGTTTGAGAGAAAAACTATTTTCACATGCTTGTCCCATACAGTTTTGGAAGGTGCTCCAGAAGCTAAAATGAGAGCATATTTTCTGTAAATTCACATTATCTTTTCTCAGTCATGTGAGAATGAAGTCTGACATTCTCAGTAAAACATGTACATCCAACAAGGGCAGAGACTGTCAGTTGATTCCTTTGTGTTCTACTGCAGCTTCCCAGAGTGTTCTAAAGAACAACTAGAGTGCTAACAGCCTTACTTATGACAAAAGTATGGCACACCTGAAGCCATCTTGATTGGAATAAACTGGTAACACTTAAAACATTTAATTTAAAAAGGAACAAAATGATGGGGTTCATTTTGTCATAGAAATTATGGTTAGTGCTGTAGAAAGAAAAATTAGGACATGTTTCAAGTGTGATCTCAAATATCTTCCTGTTATATTTCAGCAGGAGCAGCCTGTCAGTTGATGCCTTTGTGTTCTACTGCAGCTTTCCAGAGTGTTCTAAAGAACAACTAGAGCGCTAACAGTCTTACTTATGACAAAAATTATGGCACACCTGAAGCCATCTTGATTGGAATAAACTGGTAACTCTTAAAACATTTAATTTAAAAAGGAACAAAATGAGGGGGTTCATTTTGTCATAGAAATTATGGTTAGTGCTGTAGAAAGAAAAATTAGGACATGTTTTAAGTGAGATCTCAAATATCTTCCTGTTATATTTCAACAGGAGCAGCCTGTCAGTTGATGCCTTTGTGTTCTACTGCAGCTTCCCAGAGTGTTCTAAAGAACAACTAGAGCGCTAACAGTCTTACTTATGACAAAAGTATGGTACACTAGAAGCCATCTTGATTGGAATAAACTGGTAACACTTAAAACATTTAATTTAAAAAGGAACAAAATGAGGGGTTCATTTTGCCATAGAAATTATGGTTAGTGCTGTAGAAAGAAAATTAGGACATGTTTTAAGTGAGATCTCAAATATCTTCCTGTTATATTTCCAACAGGAGCAGCCTGTCAGTTGATGCCTTTGTGTTCTACTGCAGCTTCCCAGAGTGTTCTAAAGAACAACTAGAGTGCTAACAGCCTTACTTATGACAAAAGTATGGCACACCTGAAGCCATCTTGATTGGAATAAACTGGTAACACTTAAAGCATTTAATTTAAAAAGGAACAAAATGATGCGGTTCATTTTGTCATAGAAAGTATGGTTAGTGCTGTAGAAAGAAAAATTAGGACATGTTTCAAGTGTGATCTCAAATATCTTCCTGTTATATTTCAGCAGGAGCAGCCTGTCAGTTGATGCCTTTGTGTGTTCTACTGCAGCTTCCCAGAGTGTTCTAAAGAACAACTAGAGCGCTAACAGTCTTACTTATGACAAAATTATGGCACACTCTGAAGCCATCTTGATTGGAATAAACTGGTAACTCTTAAAACATTTAATTTAAAA
>CAWUFW010024794.1:0-54600 GCA_963921515.1 Calotriton arnoldi | reverse complement strand
AGGTTCAGAGAGTAGTGTCACAGGTCTCCCATATGTCCAATCGGTATGACCTGGACAGATGAGGGTTAAGATGATGTGTTGTGTGGGGGATGTACATGTGCACTTGTGCAGCTCCAGGACTTGCATTCCCCATGACCTACTATTGTGACACAGTGCATAGTGTTGTTGTCTGGCTGCCAAGTCATACATCACTGAGACAGTGATGTATGACTTAGCAGTCATGCCTCTGCCATGGCATGTGTCAACTTATTGGTGGTCCTGCAGGGAGTGACATGTGCTACATGCACACGATTGTGGCGATGGCTATCAGGACATGGGTGCATCATGGTGTCTGTCGCTGGTATGCATCACATGCATTTCCTATTTGACTCTGGGCATCCCTTTCATCCGGAAACCTGTACTGACTCAGTGGCAAGAGCTGTGATGTGTGCATGTCCACATGCCACACCGTGTCCTCTGCACTGTCCAACTACTGTGTACTTGGTGCATGTGTCCACACTGGGGTGTTGCAATCCAACAGACACCAGACAGATGGGTGCAAGGCCATGTGGGATGTGAGTGCCATGCTTGGCATCAGACTGACAATTGGCTTCTCCTGTTCAGTTAGGGCACTTTTAGCAATGTACAACTAATGATGCCAGGGCTTGCTCTGTAATGTGCTGTGCTCACAGTGGTGTGTGCGTTTGGTGCAGGTGACTGATGTCTGTCTGTTTCCCCATTGTTTGCAGATACATCCACGGCCACGGAAGGGGACAGCTCCATGGACCAGGAGGAGCCAGAGAGCCAGACTGGGTCAGCAGCCGAGGAGTGGTCAGAGGGACCCAGTGGCACGGAGGGCGAGGGGAGCCACACCGAGGAGTCCTCAGCACCATCCACCTCAGCTGAGGACCAGAGCAACTCGGAGGATGACTCCCTTGTGGAGGCGGGTGTCAGCAGCCACCACACCCCAGTTAGTGTTGCTGTCCCCGCCACCACCAGCACATCACCGCCCTCCCATCGGCTCCCATTCCCCAGGTCCGAAGAGGCTCCCATGTTCGGGAGCGTGTCTCCTTTGGGCCAGGCACCGCACCCCCTGCCCCTGTGTCCCCTGCTGCCCTGAGTGTACCTCCTTCGCCAGCTCCATGTAGGGCAGACAGCCATGCTGAGTGTCCTCCATGCGCACACCGCACTGTTGACTCAGCTGGTGTCGTTCATGGAGGGCATCTCATCGGGCATGTCTGACCTACAGAGGGCAATAGGTCCATGGACTCCTCCCTGACGGCAGCAGTGTCCCTCCTCAGACAGTCCCTCACCCCTCCTGCCTCTGCTCCATCCACACTCCCCAGCACCTTACCCGTCCCAAGCACACACACACCGGCACAGGCACACACCAGCACACACACGTCCAGCACACAGACACACACGCCACAAACAAAACGCACACGCACGCACAGTCAGGGGACTGAAACCAGACTCACAGGGGATTGGGCCCTGGTACACACACACGCATCCACAGGCACTGCGCAGTCCTCAGTTGCCTCTCCCTCCAAAGCACCCTCCCTTGCCTCACCTGCAACCCCAAAGACCCAGCGCCTCTTCCTCAGTGACCTCGGCCTCTTCCCCTCCGATCCAGCTGCTCCAGCATCCAGGGTGAAGAGGAAGCCCCCCACACGGAGCAGAGTGCCCCTCGACCCCGGGCACCCTCCCCCAGGCACAGACAGACTAAGGCCCCCACCCGCAAGTCCCCCCGGAGTGGTAAGAGCAAGACCCCGCCGCCGCCCTGCAGCTCAAGCACCAGGTCTCCTTCCTCCATCCCTCAGGCCCCCACTCCACAGGTGCCCCCACCACACCCTGCCCCAGGTTTCCCCACCCACAGATATACCATCCCCAAGAGGCTCCGGCCTTCTCCCCCTGCCACTTGCTCTCCCGGCACCACACCCCCGCTGCGCTTGTCTGTGCCACTGATGTGGTGAGGGTGTCCTGCCCCTCTGTCCAGCCCACCTTGCCTGTTCCCCATTCTCCTCCCCTGGTGGTAGGCACTGCAGTGGAGTCCACTACCACCCTGTCTGACTTGGGCACTGCAGTGGCGGATCTGTCCACTCCATCTGCAGGGTCCACTGCAGTCGTGCCGGCACCCACAACATCTGAGCCATGCCCCCAGTTGTGCCGGCACACACCATGTCAGACACCTCCACTGCAGTTGTCAGTGGCTCTCCAGCACCCACCACCCCTTCCCTGCTTCCTCCTGGTGAGCCCTGATCCTGTCCCTGCGGTGCCTGGCCTACCCCCCGGTTGCCCCTCCTAGTGGATTGTCCCTGGTTTTGTGCAGGCATGTGTAGGGTGGCATCTGCCACTGTCACCCACTTGTGACTTTGTTGATGGACTGGCCATTGGCCTTTGTTTATGTTCTACCAGACTTCTACTTTTAATGCCACATATGCTGAATAAAGCAACTTTCTGTTCTCTAGTGCTTTTGCTTCTGATGTACATGATGTTGATGATGCTAACCATACCCTTGCTGCAGTGATGGTGATATTTGGTCTCATGATAATGAAGTGTTACTGTGCAGGAACCCATGTGGTCCAGGGGGAATGTGTCCTATCCTGTGGTGTATCCATGTCATCCATAGGAGCATCTGAGGGTGTCATGTGTTCAGTATTTGGCAATGGGATTTCCTACTTAGATTGGCTATTTCACATCTGTGGCTTCCACCCCTGCACATCTGTTGTGCCTGCCATTGTTCAATTCGTCTACTTCCCTGACCGTGTGGCCATCTCCAGTGGACATGCAGGTTTGGGCATCAATGGGGAAGGACTCATCTGTGTTGTCAGTGCAACATTGCTATACAAGTGTGTTGGATCTGTGCTGATGATTCCGTTGGCACTTCCATGACCAGTCTGATGTTACGGGAGCCCTCATTTGGTGCTAATTGTTGATTGTGTGACCAAGTGCTCAGCTGACATGATGGGGCCCTACTGAGGCAACATATGGCACAGCTTTCCTCACACAGGAGTGGAGTCCCCTCATGGCAGTGTGTACTCCTGTGACATTCCCTGCGCCCACGGTGTGTGTTGTATGTGCATGTCTGTGTGTTGACTTCCGTTTAGCTGTGCATGCTGTGGTCCCTAGTGTTGTACCTGTTTGTGATGCTAGCTGAGTTGAGCTATGTTCCCCAAAGTCTTCTCCCTGGGTTCTCTGTGATGTGGGTGCATGGCACATTACTGGTCATCAGGGTGTCACCCATAGGTGTGTTTGCTGTCAGGGCTGAGTTTGTGTGCAGACGCAGATGGGTCACAGTCAGGTTTCCCCTTGGCACTTGTTGTTTGCCCCTGTCATGTGATTTCCAGTTTGTGTTACCTTTCAGTGATTGTGACACGTTGTGTGTGTGACTGCTGGCACTCCTCAGGGTCCGGGCTGCAATGTTGGTTGTTGTCTATGTGTGTTCTTTGTGGGTGACCTTGGCTTCTTCATTGGTGTGTGACTATGGCTGGGATCCCATTGGTTGGTGTGGTATTGCCGTCATGTCCATGTACAGCGTAGTGTGCAGTGTGTCAGACATTCAGGAGTCTTGTTGAGTGTCCATGTGTGATGTGTTTCTGCACCTTGGTTCCCACCCACCACCCTGGAATAGTCATGGGTGCATGTGCAATGTCACCAGTGCATGTGTGCTTCACTGCTGCACATTGTTGGAGGTCGAGGGGTGTGGTGTTGAGTGTGTGCAGATGAGAGTTGTTGCCCGGCTAGGCCCCTGCCTCCATGTTGGCCTTGGCTTACTGGCCATGCTATTTGATTTGTGCTTGTGTAGGTGTGATGGTAGTTAGTTGCTCAGTACACATGACTGTGGTTCACAGTGTGAACCACATTTAGCTTTGTCATCACAGTGGGATTGTAATGCAGCCCAGGGTCACCACATTGTGGGGGCCCTGGGGGTGGTGCTGTGGTGTGTCTGTGTCTTGCTGTGTCAGTTGCTGTCCCTACGTGCCTGTGTGACATGTGTGATTTGTGCTCCCTCTCATCTGACAATGCCTGCTTGCCCACATAGGGGATTTGGATCCATGAGTTACCTTTGTGTGGCACTGTATGCACATCTGTATGATTGGTATTCAGGTCTCCTCATGTGTTGTGTGGTTGCCTGGGGACACTGGCACCCCCCTCACCTGTTGTGTATGATGTGCAGTGTGGGTCTGCCTGTTTGTGTTTGTGCATCTGCACCACTGCATTGGCATATCTTGGGTGTGCCATTGGCTGTATGTAGTTTGGTGGGTTTCCCTGCTGTCCCTGGGACTCCTAGGTCATCGGTCAGCACAATGATCATGGTTTGTGTCCCCCATTGCTGCCATGGTATGGTATATGTTCACCTCACATCTGCAGTCTCCACAGGGTATCTGCATGTGTGTGCCCATTGGTGCAAATATGTGGGTCTGCATTTTGATGGTCACTTCTGTCATTGTGTCATTGATGATTGTTGACGGTGTCAGCCCCCATGGGTGTTGTTTGTCTGCACATGGCCAAAGGTATGTCTTATTTGCACTGCAGTATTTGGCTCCCCCAATTTATGTTGCAATGGGACACATACACTACTTTGCCACTGATGTGTTTGTTGTTCTGTGACCAGGAATCATCCATGCAGTTTGGCAGTTGCACCTCTTTCTTTGTCAACACTTACCTTTTGGTCACTGTGATGATGGGGTTTGGACCCCATTGCCACAATGTTCAAAATGTGCTTCAGCTATGGACCCCACACTTACCTTTTGGTCACTGTGATGATGGGGGCTTGGACCCCATTGCTACATTGTTCAAAGTGTGCTTCAGCTATGGACCCCACACTTACATTTTGGTCACTGTGATGATGGGGGTTTGGACCCCATTGCCACAATGTTCGAAATGTGCTTCAGCTATGGACCCCACACTTACCTTTTGGTCACTGTGATGATGGGGGTTTGGACCCCATTGCCACAATGTTCAAAATGTGCTTCAGCTATGGACCCCACACTTACCTTTTGGTCACTGTGATGATGGGGGTTTGGACCCCATTGCCACAATGGTCATGGCCTGCTTGCATTGTGGGTGCCACACACATATATGTGTGGCACATGTGCTAGGGGTCACATTGTATGTTCAAAGTCATGTTCGGTGTTGTAGGCATTTGACACAGTCTACACACACTTGTCATGGTGTTGGGGGATGTCTTCTTCTTGCATTCCCTAGGTTGTGGTGTGCTGGTTGTGTCATGCATTGTCCATCCTATGAGTGGGGTGGTAGTAGTGGTAGGCATCCAGCCCCCCTGGCTAAGGGTGGTGGTAGGCATCCAGCCCCCCTGGGTGAGGGTGGTAGTAGTGGTAGGCATCCTGCCCCCTGGGTGAGGGTGGTAGTAGTGGTAGGCATCCTGCCCCCCTGGGTAAGGGTGGTAGTAGTGGTAGGCATCCAGCCCCCCTGGGTGAGGGTGGTAGTGGTGGTAGGCATCCAGCCCCCCCTGGCTAAGGGTGGTGGTAGGCATCCAGCCCCCCCTGGGTAAGGGTGGTAGTAGTGGTAGGCATCCTGCCCACCCTGGGTGAGGGTGGTAGTGGTGGTAGGCATCCAGCCCCCCCTGGCTAAGGGTGGTGGTAGGCATCCTGCCCCCCTGGGTAAGGGTGGTAGTAGTGGTAGGCATCCTGCCCCCCTGGGTGAGGGTGGTAGTGGTGGTAGGCATCCAGCCCCCTGGCTAAGGGTGGTGGTAGGCATCCTGCCCCCCTGGGTAAGGGTGGTAGTAGTGGTAGGCATCCAGCCCCCCTGGGTGAGGATGGTAGTAGTGGTAGGCATCCTGCCCCCTGGGTAAGGGTGGTAGTAGTGGTAGGCATCCTGCCCCCTGGGTGAGGGTGGTAGTGGTGGTAGGCATCCAGCCCCCCTGGCTAAGGATGGTGGTAGGCATCCAGCCCCCCTGGGTGAGGGTGGTAGTAGTGGTAGGCATCCTGCCCCCCTGGCTAAGGGTGGTAGTAGTGGTAGGCATCCTGCCCCCTGGGTGAGGGTGGTAGTAGTGGTAGGCATCCTGCCCCCCTGGCTAAGGGTGGTGGTAGGCATCCTGCCCCCCCCGGGTGAGGGTGGTAGTAGTGGTAGGCATCCTGCCCCCCCTGGGTGAGGGTGGTAGTAGTGGTAGGTATCCAGCCCCCCTGGCTTAGGGTGGTAGTAGTGGTAGGCATCCTGCCCCCCCTGGGTGAGGGTGGTAGTGGTGGTAGGCATCCAGCCCCCCCTGGCTAAGGGTGGTGGTAGGCATCCATCCCCCCCTGGGTGAGGGTGGTAGTAGTGGTAGGCATCCAGCCCCCCCTGGCTAAGGGTGGTGGTAGGCATCCAGCCCCCCCTGGGTGAGGGTGGTAGTAGTGGTAGGCATCCTGCCCCCCCTGGGTAAGGGTGGTAGTAGTGGTAGGCATCCTGCCCCCCCTGGGTAAGGGTGGTAGTAGTGGTAGGCATCCAGCCCCCCCTGGGTGAGGGTGGTAGTAGTGGTAGGCATCCTGCCCCCCCTGGGTAAGGGTGGTAGTAGTGGTAGGCATCCAGCCCCCCCTGGGTAGGGGTGGTGGTGCGCATTCAGGCCCCTGTGTGCATATGTGGCATTGGTGATGGGCATCCCGCCCCTATGGTGCTGCTGTTGCTGGTGTAAGTATATTCTGCATCCCTCTGTGTGTGTGTGATGTGTCGTGTACGTGTTGTATGTGTTTTGTGGTTGGTGTCTGACTTACCTTCTGCGCCGTACGCGTCCGTGCCTGTTCCGGTAGTAAAAGTAGAATATTGGTATGATCGGGACGAAGGGATTCATGGTTGGTTCGTGTCGTTCGTCCTTCTCGTTGCTTCGCGTCGTCCTCGTCGCTTCGCCTCGTCCTCGTCGCTTCGCGTCGCCCTCGTCGCTGCCGTGGTTCGTCTCGGAGCCGTGGATCGTGTTGTGGCGCGAATCGGAGCTTTGTGCGCCTCTCCCGGATGCTTTGACGTGCCGTGCGTAGGCGACGGGTTCGGCGCGTACGGAAAGCGCATCGTACTCGCTCGGCCGGATGGAGCTGCATTTTCCCTTCCGTGCGACTCGATTCGGCGTTTCCGGATTCGCCTCGGTCGGGGAACAGGACCTGGTTTGGGTGAGTACAGCTCGGCCGGATTCTTTGCTGTTGTGCGCATCGTACTTACTCGCTCGGGTGTGCTGTACGGATCGGTCAGGAAACAGGCTTTCGCATGGCTTTTTTCCCGACCGAATGGTGTTGGGTGCGCCTCCGACCGAGATCGGAATCGGCCCCTGAGTCGTGCAGTCTCCTAGAGATTGCGTTTTAGTGCAACTCGGATGGAACTTTCCATCATGCATGCGACCTTTAACAATTGCACACACCGCGCTGTAAGCTTGCTTACTCCCTATGGCTGGTTGAGCAGAACCGTCAGTGTAAATAATGTATTCATACTGATCTAGAGGCAAAATTTCATTTGGTAGAGGATATTCTTGTTCGTATTGCAGAAATGCTTGTGTTTTTAAACTTGGATCTAATCTGTACTCAACATCCATTGCAGTAAGAGAATTGGCCCATTGTATCCATCTGGGATATAAGGCTTTCGCATTTGGAATGCTAGCTTTTGTAACAGCTTCTAAAGCTGGTACTGGGGTCACAACAATTATGCGTTTACCCTGAGCCAGAGCTCTTTCTCTTGCTACAGCGGTCTGCACTGCTGTCAGAATTTTTTCTGTTGAAGTGAAACGCATCTCGGCGTTTGTGTACAGGTGTGATTTGTATGCGATTGGTACTGTTTCGCCTTCATTAAAAGTTAAATAAGTGTATCCCGCATTGACCCGCTATTACTCGGATCACTAAGTTCTGTGCGTTTGCGCGTGTCTGTAAATGTTTAGAAGCTATCATGTCTTCCTGTAGGGAACGCAGGATATTTGTGTGTTCCTGTGTCCATTGTCTGACTGAAAAATCAGGTTTTATTAAGTCGTAGAAAGGTTTTATTCTTTCTGCGTAATTCAAAATGTATGTTCGACCAAAATTCAGGAATCCCAGAATTGATTGTAAATTTTTTTATGATTTTGGAGGTTGGAGCAGAGCACACTTTTCTAAAAAGTTTGCTGCTAGGCTTTTTCCCTCACTTGACAGCTCGTATCCTAAAAACAGGACACTGAGGTGGGCAATTTTTGATTTTTAAAAATTAAATTTGTAGCCCTCAGAGGCGAATCCCATAATAATGGTGCTCACCCTGGTCAAGTGCCTCTTTAAGTCATCGTCCGTCAGATAAATATCATCCACATAGGACAATGCTTCTTCATCCAAATTTTGGAGTAACTCTGTTACTCGTGCTGAAAATACCCCCAGGCTGTTTTTATACCCTTGGGCTAGTCGACAAAATTGTCGCTGGGACCCTAACGCACTGAAGGTGTTCAGATACCTGCTTTCAGGCGCTATATTTTGGCAGAAAAATCCATTTGAGATATTGAGCGTTGTTTTGTATTTTTGCGCACAATGTTATTCATTAATGCGGCACTGTGTGCATTTTGAACTGCAAATGTCTTTGTGTAAGTGTTTAAATGTCTGTAATCCAAACCTAAATGATATGTGTTGTCAGGTTTCATTACGGGAAACAAAGGATTGTTCATAGGTGAAATGCAATTTTCTATCACCCCTGGTATTCTAGTTGGTCTAGAATCTCCCTGACTTGTTTTTTAGCTTCCTGCTTTATAGGGTATTGCCTTTGAGCATTTGGGGAAACTTTTAACGGGATCACGTGGTGGGTTGAATCCTCATCCCAACCAACATGATTTTTGTACAATGCTGGAACTAGGGCAACCGCCCACTCCTGCGCATATGCATGTTTTAGGTGAATGGGAACGAGGTCGGAAAAGGCTGGAAAAATTACAGTTTCTCCCCTAGGGCACTCCATGACGAATGCTGGCGGCCAGTCTTGTTCTGCTAATAGAATGTCATAACCAGATGACAGATTTTTCCAAAAGAGACCTTTAACTTTTCTGGGCTTGTCCCCTCCATCCGGAGTGTTATCTCATGTAACTTACGTGGGACAGTTACCCGAGTATCAGGTGTTTCCACCGTGATATGCTCACTTAACTCCGCTGTCACCAGAAATTCCTTCAGGTTCTGGCGAGCTATCGTTACTTCTGCTGCGCTGTCTAGCATCGTCAGAGCCCACTCCCCGTTCAGAAGCTGTGTCCTCAGAATTCTGGGCATGTCTGATCTTGAGACCTGCTACCTTCTTCTTTTTGAACTGAGGTTTCTGTTTTTGTTTATCCTCTTTTTTAGGTGAGTAGTCCGCAGCGCGTTGCGTGTCTCTGGACTTTGTACGCTCCTCGGACCGTCCTTCCCTCTCGGAGTTTTTTGATGAACCCTGAAAGGAACGAGAGGAACGTATATCAGTATCCTGATACCTGTCAGGTTTTTTAATATTATCCCTATTCCTGAGGTTATACCTCCTTTCAGAGGGCTCCTGTTGAGGAGACCTACCTCTGGATTGAGATCTGCTGTCTTTAGACTTTTGTTGTTTTTTATTTTCCCACTTCTTTTTAGAAGAAGTAGGTGTCTGCTTTGTAGTGTCCTTTTCAGGACTGCCCACTAGTTGTGGTTTTAATGCTTACCCACCTAGACTGTCTCTGCCTAATTCTGCATATGCAGTTTCAATTATTTTGGGTAGTTCGTGTTGATGATCCTCTGGACTGAACTCCCTTAGGCGTTGGCGGATCGCCACTGAAGCTGCTTCCCCTTAATGTTAGCTAGTATTATGGCTGATACCTGGTCAAAGTTATTTAGTAACTTCATCCCTAAGTTAAGGGCAGGCTCTGCTCCGTACTCATTTTGTATCTGTCTCAATACGTCAGGTACTACTGCTAAGGACGGGATACCATGTGTTCTGGTATATATGGCAGCAAAGACTGAACCCCAAGAGGTGCAGTCCTCTACTTGTGGTGTGATCCCCATGGGCAAGCAGATTGTTAGAATTCTGTGTTTTTCATAGGTGGTAGTATTCGGGAATACTGCCTCAAGCTGAGTTATTTTCTGAGCTATCCAGAATGGTATTTGTTCGCGTTTACGGGCATTTTGCCCATTACCGCGTGTAATGTTTGTGGAGTAATTTTATTTCCTGTACCCTGAACTGGAGTACTGTTTGCTGCACCTGCTGGTGCAGGTTGGATTGTTAAAGTTCTCATGACAAATTGTGTCAGGTTTCTGTAGATTTTAATTAAATCTTTGTGTTGTACTAGTAAGTCGGGCTGTGGCATTGTGTTAATGCCAGGATGCGGTGTGTAAGCCGCTAGCATTTGGCCATGTGGCCCTGTCTCCTCCGAGCGGGCCTAATCTTACTCTTTGTTGTACGTGGGGTAGGGCGCCTTTAAACCAGTAAAAATATTCCTGGTAAGTGAGTGGAATTTCTATGTCCTCAAACGGAGCATATTCCGCTGGTGCATCTCCTGCTATGTAGTAGTGAAATGTCTTTGTTATGGCATTCGCTGCTGGGAATGTAACCCATGAATAGAATACCTCTGTTTTGTTTGATTTATGTGCCTCAATCACGAAAACTACTATGCCACCCGTGGCTGGTAAGCCATTTTCTAATAGTCTTATGGTGACTGTCCTTCTGAATTTTGGTGCAATCTGTTTTGCATCCTCAGGATCTTCTCCTGTTAAGAGATTCAGATCAACTCTTTGGTCACTTCTAGAGGAAGAAGTGTTCAAAGGGAACTAAGATGAGGTGTTATGCACAATTTAGGAACTAAATGTCCTTCAAGCTTGAATAACCAACAGCCAATAAATAGTATTTTCGTACTACTCAGCTGCGGTGGAGTTTGTGCCCACCGACTCCAGACGTCTCTGGGGTTTTGTGAGTAGGTTTTCTGAGAATAGCATGACTGAACTACTCAGATTCTACTGTTAAATAAGTACCAAACCAATGTTGGGCGCCATGTTGTGTAGTTCCTATAGTACCCATGCAGGACCTGCGCTTTTGTGTAACATAAGCTGTGGGCTTGGTGGCAGACAGACTCTGTGCACCCTCACAGCGTATGTTAGATTGTTTTGCATTAGCTAGCTCACAGTGCCACTAGAATCTCCTCTTATCGGGGAGAGATTAGTTTCTCGCAACCTTAGATCATGACAACCCAAATTCCTCAGAATCATGGAAACAATGTACTACCTTTCGCTCAGTCACTCGTGCTTACTTATTCGGTTTGTCTCAGAGAGTTGCACAGAATAAACAGTCTGGGCGTTTCAATAAGTATTTATTGAACAGTTGTTATTCTAGTGTAAAATATATGTGCTGCGGCAACCAGCAGACAATAGCAGAGATATATTATCAGCAGTACGATAAAAGCAAAGGGATAGAACAGTTCTACCATATTGCAATAATCATAGATACATACATGAATATAAAAAGCATTATGAAAAGTGTGCATACTCCTACGATGCCTAACTAGATGTACCTGAGTGTACCTAGCATATGTGTAGGTCTAAAAGCCTAAGAGCCAAGAATCCTTCTAGGATTTAGTCGAACCCTCATACCTGAATAGAGAGAGTGTGGGACCCCGTCCTGGTCTCGAGTTGGACACCCCGCAAGGGCTGTGTCAGACCGCTGTCAGCTGGAGTGACTGCATGCAGGAGCCTCAGCGTCTCTGGTCAGTGTGTCAGCATGGAAGTCTCGGTTCCCTCTGTCTTACCGGGGCAAGATGTGGTGTATTTATACCCTAAAGAGTCTTGGTCCTCAGTATGGATTGTATTGGTCTGTCGTTAGACTTGAGGAAGACGTCAGGGGTGAACTTTGTACATACATATTATGCAGGTGGTGTATTCCTAGAGAGCCATGCATAACTGATGAGTACAGTGTGGGCCTGTGTTTGGGAAAAACCCTGCTGTATTCAAAACCACAGGATAGATAACGTTCAGCCCTCAGAGCACGTTGTGTACTAGTGAGGACCAATGGAGGTGAAAGATCATGCCTATATAAGGAATCATGACTATAATAGGACATGTACAGTTATGACCATAATAGGGCATATGCGGCTTTGACCATAATAGGGCAAGTACGAATATGACCGTATTAGGGCAAATATGAATACGTCCATTTTAGGGCATGTATGAACGTGTCTACATTAGGGCCTCTATACGGGACATAACAGTGTTGCATGCAGGTAAACCAGGCAGGTCGAAATGTTAGGGACCAATTAAGATCCAGCTCCTGTAGCAGAAAGATTTCAAAGATCTGAAGCAATGCTCACATTAGAGTTGGAGCATTGATGGTTCCAGAGCGCCCACAAAAGGAGCATCCATTGCGGAGAAGCAGGAAAAGGATAAGAATGCCGCAAATGAGGACAACAGCAATGGAAATCCTCTGAAAACACTTGAAAAAATGGAGTGTAGAAAAGCTGGTATTTCTCCGAAGATGGTTTGAAAAGAACTAATGAGGCCAGAGCCTACAACCTTACAAAAGTGGGCAAGGCCGGCCATACTAGAGGCATTACAGATTTGATGCACTAATTCTCAGAAGTGCAGAGGAAGATTTGTTTATAACAATGACTGTACCTCACTGATATTCTAGCCACCTGCAGTTCAAAGGTCTTGCGAGCGGATGTAAGAGCTACTTCTTTTTGAAACAATGATGCTTTGAGTCTGCTTAGCTAGTTGAAATATGCTTTCAAAGTTGGAATGGAAGGCCACAATGAGCTATCTACAATCTCATGTGGAGTGAGAATCAAGACATTATTGCAACAAGTGACTACCTTGGAAACGGACGAAATATACGGGGCTCCAGCCTGCATTCCGCAACAGTCCTGATCACTAAGCATGAGATAATTCCCATTAGAGAGTACCGTAATAAAAGGGAGAGTTGCAGGAGCCAGGATCCCTTTAAAAAAGCAAGCCAAATTAGGCACTGAAGTATAACAGGCGCTGTGAGTTTTAACCTGTTTACAAACAAGTGAATGTCCGGCAGTAGAGTCGCATCTTCTCTAGTAATAAAAACTTCCTTGTTAGAACATTCACAATGATATGGAAAGGGAAATTACTATTACTTATGAATGAAGCTGCTTCCAAGGGGTTCATATCTACCTCTAGGGAAACATTTTAGACATGCTGTAAAGTGAAATGTCGAGAAAGGCAATGAAATTAGACCATGTATTAACCATACTGCCGAAGACATTTCAGCTATGGTGAATGGAATTTGATCTAACTTTTCTAAATGCACCATTGTGCAAGTCTCATGTCTTAAGGCCACCAGTTGCTGTTTATGTGTAAAATGAAAAGGCAGAAACAAATGGCTGCAATTCGAATCATGGAACACACCCATTTTTGAGTGTTTGAATCGTCCAGCTAAACTGCATTATACATCTAAGCTGACTTTGCCCATGATACAACGTTGACATATCACTGCACAAAATCTATAACAGACGCCACAATGTTGTTTAAGTTGTAAATGCGAGATGACCATGTATTAATACTATTATCAGCAACAGCAAGCACTTGCTCCAAATTATCTTGGTCAATTTGTCTTAAATGTGCAGCAACTTCCATTTGAGACAATTTCTAAATTTCATCATAAGTAACATATATAAATCTTTTAGAATGCAGGGATTTGGGACCTAAAAAAAAATCTGACAAACTCCTGTCTTTGGACAGGAGCGAAAGATGTTGTTTCACTGCACAAAGTATGGAATGTGCTAACTATTGTTGATATAACTTTCCTAATGAATAGGTGGGAACAATACCAGAATATGTTGACTGAGAGTATCAGGGAACAGGTCTGCTTGATTTAAACCCAGACCTAGAATTAAGAAAACTGGCATGACAATTATTTGTATCCACCAGCCACAATAACCACCCACCAGGACTTGAAAAATAGGAATTAAATGTGCCATTCTTCACCATGCTATTTAATTGCTTTTCCATATAGTTTGTCAGACTCTGCCAGTTATCAAAGCGGGCAATGGAGGGAATGGTTGGGGCATTTATTTCTTTAATGTATGCCAGTCCCAGACAGGTAGTCTGTTATACCATTTCATTCAAGAAAATCATTTTTGTGGGAAATAAAAATGCTCAAAATAAGGTTTCCGTGCCCTGAACCTGCCAGGAGTTCATACCCCAAAGCAATTTCAAATCAATGTCTTTCCAGTAATCATAACCTTTGAGGGTCAACTGGTTGATAAACGAAGCTGCATAGATGAGCTTAGTCTGAGAAAGCATAACTTTTCTTGGTGGGGTTAGAACTAATTTGAAATAATATGACATGGGATGTGAAGTGTCATATGCCATAAAATATGTGTACTTGCCCTTTTGCTTCCCTGAGCTCCTTTGAGGGGGAGATGGACAATTTTGTTTAACTGAAGCGGGGACGCTGTCCACTGACTCTGTGCAGAAAATGATGTCCTTAGAGATGCTAACAGAACATATTGGTGTAATTGGCAGAATTAAGATAGTGATCTTCTGTTCAAAAACAGTATAATTCTCTAGTTCAGAAAGTATAACATTTACAGTGTCAACATCCCAATCATCTGAATGTAACCCTGGTACTATTACATCACCCATAGAAACTTTGAACACACATGATATCTGTAGGATCTCTGTAGGGCTAAATACGTCAAAATGAACCTTATTCCAAACAATTTCATCAGTCACTGGAATGGCTGAAATATTATCGAGGGACAAGTATCTTTTCAATCTATGTGATGAAGAATGAGGGCCAACACCCGATCAAAAGTCCTGTAGGAGAACATTCTGGAAGGTAATGGCCATTGATTACCAAGAAAAAACTGTCACAAATCCAATCCACATGAACAGGAAAACCAAGGAGAGTATGACATAAATCCAAGGTGGGACTAGATAAATGTTTTCTAACCATGAAAAACACAAATCCATGCTGGGCGCGTGTGTAAAACAGAAGAACTGTTAGAAGAAAAACCATCATGATCCATGTAGTATCAGGAGGTAGTCAGCTGAAAAATAGGCAGCTGTGACTTAGCAGTAGGGCTCCAAAAATCCTGTGTTGAAAGATTCACCAATGGTGGATCGGTATAAACGACATCCGCTGTAGAAGACGCAATAGTAGAAACAGGTAGTGTATCAGTTAAGTTGTCAACTGGCGCCCTCCCCCAGCTGGGGAGTGTCAGGATTGGTGGCGCTCACAGACTGCAACAAAAGGTCTTGTGAAAAGGAACAACTGTTCTGTGGCATACAATGAAGAATTGGCCACATGGTATAATTTGACATGTTCAACGGAGACAAAGCACTTTTTTTATAGCCAGGGAGCAGTGGCAAAATCACTATTTGTGTACCCTGGACACCAAGGACTGGAACAAGAGCACAGTATGTTGGGCCGAATTCCTTTTTTGATTGCCTTTTCTCTAACAACAGCTCCAATTTTTTGGAGCCAACTGGAAATTGGAAGTGGATCTTCAGCACATGAAGGGTGAGATGCAAACAACTTTTGTAGGTCCTGTAAGAAAACAGAATGGTTATCTACGTCAAAGGATGTGCTTGCCTGTTGGGGACATCAAGGTCTGGAACACACATCTTGATGCCAAAAAGCATTTTGTATGGCATCTGCCCACCCAGAGACCTTTTGGGAGGTTTTTTAATGTTCGTTGAACCCCATAGTAATGGTTCAAACATCCACACCCTGTACCTAAGACCTTTGCTGTTAAGGACTGCTTCAAGTCACGGTTAATTCTTTCCACAACAGAAATGCCCTCTGGCCTATATGGTGAAGAATAATGCATGGGTACACCTCTGGACCTCTTCGAATCACAGTACTCTTTAAAAGCAAAAGCCGGACCTTGTTCCAAATGGAATGCAGAGCAGGCATAAGTACTGATGAAGACTTGCAAGTCTTTCATAATGATGCAGGCATCAGCCGAGCACTGTGGCCAAACCCAGAGGAACCTAGCGCAAGAATCAACTGCAACCAAAATAGATTTGAATGCAGTACCTGAGAACAGTAGACCACAATGATCTAAGTAAATACAGCCAAAGGACTGATTGGAAATATAGAGATGTGTCTGTGGGGGTCGAGACACCGTAGAACTTTTGATCTGTTGACATAAGTCACAACACTTAACACATTTTCTGGTTTGTTGGTTTAAACCTGGCCACCAAAAACAGTGCTATAAGAGCAAAATAGTGGCAGCCACTCCAGCATGGGCGGAAGCTACACCCTCTTGTGTGGCTACAATTACATTATGTCTGCGGTCTGTATTGGGAATCACACAATCACCAACTCCAGGAATAGTTGCAAAAGGAACATTCTGGTAATTTAAATGATAGGACTATTTAGAAGGAAAACCATTTGGTAAAGATGTACCATTTTAAAAAACTTTCACAGCAGCCAAGATATCATTGTTGATACAAGTTTTAGAGTGTGTTACCACTGGAATTTCAGCTGTGACTACTGCAGATTTGGCTGCTTCATCAGACAGAGAATTCCCTCCAGTGTGTGGGCCCACACTTTGATGACTCAATGTATGTAAACATGAGTTTGTGGCAACCTATTCTTAAGATATTTCACTTTAACTCAAAGCAGTTTGTGCTTGAATGTGCTACCCCTAAAATCGCAAAACTTATTTTGTCATCAAAAATGTACATTATCATTGAAAGATTGTACACAATAATACGAATCACACACAATATGTGGGGGAATTTAGGATCCCTATTCTCAAGTTGCAAGAAGCAAAGCCTTCAGTTCGGCCAACTACGCAGTACAGTCTCCTAGAGACTGTGTGTGAGTTGTCTGGGGTAAAAACGCTATTCAATATAGTACCAATAACAATGGCGCATGGGGCAAAATACTGCTGTTTAGAACATATAGCAGGTTGTACAGAACCATCAGTGTAACTAATATATTTACATGGATCAAGTGGTAGAACTGAAGAAAGTAAAGGATAAACTTGCTCATACTGCAAAATTATTGCATTTGCAAGGAAGGGTTAGAGACAAAGTCTACATCTACGGCTGTTAAGGATGGAGCCCATTGAATCTACCAAGGGTGTAGGGCTTTTGCACTGGGAACGCTGGCTTTTGTGACAGCCTCTACAGCTGGCACTGGAGAAATGACAATGATGGGTTTACTTTGAGCAAGTGGCCTTTCTTTAAGAATGGCCATCTGTTCAGCAGTCAGTATTTTTTCAGTAGAAGCAAAACACATTTCTTAAAGGTGATATATGTGAATCCAATTGCACCCGGCAAAATGCAGATAACCAAATTTGTGGTATTGACACATGTATGTAAGTGCTGTGTTTCAAGTAAATCAGACTGTAAAGATCTAAGAGTGTGAATGTGTTCCAGCATCTTAGAGGAAAAATCTGGGCGTATTAAGGCATAGAGTGGTTTCATATGATGTGCATATTCAGGTATGTATTTTCTGCCAAAATTAAAAAATCCTAGCAGGGATTGTAATTTTTGAAGTGACCCTGGAGGCTGCAATTGCACACACTTCTCCAGAAAGTGAGGGACAAGACTTTTTCATTCATTAGTAAGTTCATATCCTAAGAAAAGGACACTCAAAAGCTAAGTTTGATTTTTTCAAATGAAATCTTGTAGCCAAGTTCAGTAAATCAACTCTCTCCATATGTGGGTTTAAGTCATCGTCCGTCAAGTAGATATCATTTACATAAGACAGAGCATCAGGTTCAATTTCATGAAGAATCAAGACAATTTGTCCCGCAAAAACTCCCGGGATGTTTGTTTAACCTATAGGAAGTCAAGTGTAGCACATTTGAAAGCCTAAGGCGCTAAAGGCGGAACAGTTTTGGCTCTCAGGCGCCAAATTATGACTTAAAAACCAATTGGAAATATCCAAAGTGGTTTTATATTGTTTACGGACTACATTAATAATGAGTGCCGTACTGTGGGTATTTTGTTTGTACCGCAAATGTGTGTTTATGACTAGAATCTTAAGACCATCTCCCCAACCAGGCTTGTACCATCTCATTTCAGGCCTGGGCGGACCATTTCAAGGTCATCTATAGCCTTGAAGCGGAGTCCGAGCCTACAGAAGGTCCCCAGACGGAGTGTAACTTAACTTTCAATTTGTCTGAGGTTAGAGCCGCTATCTCACAGTTGCCTTTAAATAAGGAACCAGGGCCCGACAGGGTACCGGGGGACATATACATGGCTTGCATAGACTTGTGGGCCCCGATATTGACACTGCATTTAAACTCTGCTGTATCGGGCCATTTTTCTCTCAACTTGGTCTCAGTCTATAATAGTCCCTGTTTTTAAAAAGGGCAATAGATCTGACCCGGACTGTTTTAGACCCATTTCCCTCATAGACTCGGAGGTGAAAATTATTGGTAGGATTTTATTAAATCACCTCACGGAGTGGGCCGAGGAGCGAGGCTTCTTGTCTGACCTTCAGTACGGGTTTCGCCCAGGTCGGGGAACAGTAGAGCAGACCTTGAATCTCTATCTTTTAACCTGTAAATATAGCAAGGCCAAGAAGGGGGCCATCCATCTGGCCTTCATGGACCTTAGCTCAGCCTTTGATAGAGTTAACCGATCTAATCTTTGGTCCATGATGGAACAAATGGGTGTGGATGTAGTCTTAATTAAATTCTTGCGTGATTTGCACAATGGTCTTTCCGCTAGCGTTAGGTTTGGTCCCAATGGGAAATGCACTGAGCACTTTGAGCTTCAGCGGGGGTGTGGCAGGGCTGTATTTTAGCTCCTTTTTTATTTATTTTTTATATTAACAACATAGAGCAGGCCTTGACAATTGCTGGTGTTAACGTCCCCAGAGTAGGAGGCCGTCCTATTCCTGCCTTGTTATATGCAGACTGCAAAAAGATCAATTGATGGACAGAATGCAGAACAATATCATACATTCATCCTAGTACAGAGATCTGGGCCTAAATCCATCGTTTTTTTGCTCCCCATGCCATTCCACTTGGAACCCAACCATATGCAAATCAGTCTTGACCCTGCACCAAATTGTAACAGTCCAGCCCGAACTGCCAGGCCAGGTCCTGCCTGGACTGGAAACAAGCATCCTAGGACCGGTTTCGGTGTTTCACCCCTCATCAGCTAGGATAGCCTGACACCAGTGGCATGGAGAGCACAGGCTCACTGTGCCACTGGATTCAAGCTATCCTGGCTGATGAGGGGTCAAACCACGAAACCGGTCCTAGGATGCTTGTTTCCAGTCCAAGGAGGACCTGGTTTGGCAGTTCGGGCTGGACTGTTCCCATGGGGAACATGGCCAAGCCTGATTTGCATATTGCTGGGTTTGAACTGGAAAGGCATGGGGAGCAAACAGAACAATGGATTTAGGCACAGATCTCTGTATTGGGGTGAATGTTTGACATTGTACAGCATTCTGTCTATCAATTGTTCTTTTTGCATTTGTCACGCCGAGTGGGACGAGTATGCCCAGACGTGGGTCCCGTGCTCTCCATGCCACTGGAGTCAAGCTAGCCTGGCCGTTGAGGGGTGATGCCCGGAAACTTGTCCCAGGATGCTTGTTTTCAGTCCAGGGAGGACCTGGCCTGGCAGTTGGGCTGGACTGTTCCCATGGGGAACAGGGTCAAGACTGATTTGCATATTGCTGGGTCTGAACTGGAAAGGCATGGGGAGCAAACAAAACAATGGATTTAGGCACAGATCTCTGTACTGGGGTGAATGTTTGACATTGTGCAGCATTTTATCCATCAATTGTTCTTTTTGCATTTGTCACCCCAAGTGGGATGGGTATGCCAAGACATGGGTCCCCTGCTCTCCATGCCACTGCAGTCAAGCTAACCTGACTGATGAGGGGTGATGCTCCGAAACCGGTCCCAGGATGATTGTTTCCAGTCCAGGGAGGGCCTGGATTGGCAGTTCGGGCTGGACTGTTCCCATGAGGCACAGGGTCAAGACTGATTTGCATATGGGCAGGTCTGAACTGGGGTGGCATGGTGAGCAAAAGAATGATGGATTTAAACCAGATCTCTTGACTGGGGGTGAATGTTTTGATTTGTTCTGCATTCCGTCCATCAATTGTGTGTCTTTTGTTTCCTAAAACGCGGCATTCGCACCACAATTAGAAAACTAATGCATATCAGAAATACCGTTAGCATGGCTAATGAACTAAAAAGAAAAGAATCTGAAAACATATGCAGGTGCCATGTGAAAGTGCGGTGTGGCACAAAGCAAGTATGTTTGTAAAGTAGCGTATGCAAATGAAAATGTGGACTACAATGTGCACAATTAGGCTAACATAGGGAAACTACAATGGGCCATGCAGGAAACACACAACAGAACCTTCCTCTTTGAAATTCCCCTTTCCACTTTCCAAGTTTTATTTAGATTAGGCAAGTTCCTTTATGGAACCCATCTATTTTATATTCTGTGCTTTGTATCTTCTATTATTTTGAATCTTCTTCTTTAAAATATGCACATTTAGATAGCATAATTATATATATATATATATATATATATAGAAGGATTTCCGTATTTTGTTTGATTCGTCCAAAATAACGAGATGCGGCACACCAGAAGAAGCACAAATTTCAATTAACACATTTTATTGTGCACAAACCAAAGGGCGACGCGTTTCGGCGTTAAGCCTTTGTCAAGCCTTGAGATAAATTGGTTTCACTGTTTTTTTAATGTATTGCTGATGCTAGTTCCTTTCATACTCTTTAATTCAACAGCCAAAGGTCCATACGACCAGTGCAGGACCCTGTGCAATGACCACACAATAATATTTCGGTACAGGAAAATCCACCCCATCAACTTCAATCTTTTGTAAAACAAGTACCCCTAGTGCAGAAACAGTGCAAACTTCTCTCATTTAGAGGACAGGTACAGGCAGTCTTGGATCCTGTCAATTATCTGCATTGGTACATACATTCAGTGTAGCATTGCCTTGAGAAACAGCATAAATGGCCAGGTTCAACCATGTTACAGCTAAACCAGGGACAGTGACACTAGTGAACCACTTGATCTGTCTTGCATTTCCTACCTATTACCAAGCCACACATGGACATGAAAATGTGACCCTGTTTTGTATGTTGAATCAAATTGATCAAAAAGTAAATATGTTGCTTATAGTTTATGAGAGACATATTTATCATTGTTTTGTGGCACCCTTGTGGCACGCAAGGGTTGGCAAGGACAACTCAAAACCTACAATAACATTTAGTTATCCATCATAGACCAGCTGTTGTGACTTGGTAAATGTGGAGTAACCCAAGGCAGCTCAAGTCCCTGCCTTGCATTTCTCAGCCCCATGGAGGTGTTATGCTGGGGGAGCTTGGGTGTTCCCACTCATACACCCATGCATTTTGGGCCATACCGAAATTAAGCATTAGTGGTAGACTAGGGAATGGGTCAAAATGCTTCACTTCCCCAGGAGAGCAGTAACAGGGACACAATTGTATGTTTCTCCTCTTTTTTTCTGTAGCACATATAGAAAGAGGGGAAAACCTCAGTGGAATGTTATTGTGCAGGAAGGTTGTCCTTCCTGCACAAAATCAATACTGACTATAACGGAGGCACCCTTGACCTATGAATCTAGGCTGGCTGTGCTGGCACTGGACAGGCAGATTATTCCCAGTGCAGGGAGAGAATACAATCAACACACATGTACCATAATATCCCTAACAGTTTTCGTTCATGCCTAGCTGCTCACCTAGATGTTTCGCTATTTTGCATGACTGTAAGATTCACAAACCTTGCCCCTTTGAGTGACTGGCCATCTGTGGCAGCAATAACAATGTGATCTCAATTGTTTTCCATGCTCAACACCTACGGAATATGCAAACATTTCAAGCACATAGTTAATAAACACCAAATGAAGCCATAATTGATATGTAAATAATGCCAAATGGTGTGCTTCTGTCCTACTGGGAAGACTTAAATCAATGCATTGACATCCATGCTGTGAGGCCTACTGGAGCTGCATTGGTCCCTCATAAAGGATATTGGCACTTTGTGCTCTATCAACCACACACCAACTTATATAAGCAGACTGCCATCCATGGGACATCTGCTAGACCACAGAACAATTTCCCTGTCATGAGGACCGATACTCTCGCAATGCGTGTAAGTCTGGTGGAGAGCTATAGTCTCCCAGCAATCTTTGGACTTTTGGGGCCACTGTCACTCCTTTCTACCTAGGACTAACATGGACACTTCTGATGGAGGTTCTGAGACAAGGTATCAATCCGTATACAACTTGTCAGTGGTTATAGTGCAGGAATGGCTGCATGAGAGGCACATGGTGGAATGTAAATATTCTTTTAATAATGACACACCTAAATCTGCAATGCTACTGCCGAATTTCCTACATCAATATGTTGAGCAATGATTGCAATGTGATGACCTGGTGACACTGTGTGAAATGTACATGCAAAGTGTAGTATGGTATGACAGGCAGATGCTGTATGATGTATACTATTAACATATTTCAAGTGGGGTAGTAAAAATATTTACCAACACCTATATTGACAATTACTTTACATTAACAGGGCTTCATGTGTGTTAAACAATATGCCTATACAGGTTCAATTGTATGTGCTTTCTAATTCAGAGTGATATAAAACAAGGTGATGATGACCTTGCTATATGGATTACATTGTTAATACTTTTATGAGTCCCACACACATTTATTACAGACCTACACAGTTCAAAATCTATACAAAACACGTGGATATTCCAGTTTAATGGCACATATTAACACCCATAGGCCCATATTTTTGTATATTTCACCGAATGCAGCAGATCACCTTGCTGGGCTGACCTGTTCTCTGCCTGCGCTGGGGTACAAACTGCTGCCTAGCACCAAAACAGGCACCCTTGCAGCTTGATGCAAGGGTGCCTGTGTTGTAGGCAGGATAGGTACCTTCCTGCACAAAATCAATCCTTAGAGGTAATTTGCTCTTTCTAAGTGTGCTGCAGATTGCCGTATACTAAAGAGGAGCCAATGAGTAGCAAGAAAGATATTTCTTCTTGTTGTTCCTCAGTTCAGGAGGTATACAATTCTTATAATTTCCCATGTCTACCAGTGTTTGTAAATCTGTAAATGTGTCAGAATCCATTGAAGAATGTGTGGGAACAGCCATGCTTCACCCATGGCCCGCCTCCCTGCTGCAGAGTAACTCAAGGCAGTCTTTTGCGCTCCCCTGTGTTACTCTAGACTTATCAAGCCATTCAGGGCCCTACAGGGCCACGCAAGGTGGGCTTTCAAAATCTAATTTAGGATTTGCATCACCCTTACATCTCCTTGCGTGGTGCAAGGGTAAGGCAAAACCTTGAAAAATTTGGGCCAATAATTGATTTTTTTGCCTACATATGTTACATGGACATAAACATATACTTCATTTTGGGTTTATATTGAGTAGCAGAATTGGCTATGTTGTGGAAACACAGTGAAATATAATGGACAGATATATTTACATTGCTACACAAACATACCTGGTGCGGCGTGGCACAATATATTTAATGACATTGCGACCATTGAGTAACCCTGTCTTGCCTTGTGTGGTACAAGGCATACACAAATCACACCTATATTTTGCACAATATTTTTTATAAACTATACATGACTTAAAGCTGTAAGTAAATGGATATATACCTACAGGGCCTGCAACCTCCAGCCCCAGTAGGTCCAGCACATCTGCCTCTAGGGGCACAATGTCCGCCCATCGATGCTTTAGTTGGTGGACAGTTCGCTCCTCCTTTGACACCTTAAACAGATGACTGTGCACACTCACCCACCTGGTGTTTCCTTCCTTGGTAGGGTACTCTGTGCTCACCCTGCCTCCATCTCCAAGCATACATGGGCAGTAGTGCACAATCACCCAGATAAGGGCACCTACCTCCCCCTCATCAAAATTACGGCCTCTCCCCTTCCAATACATGGCACTAGATGGCACTCAGCATATCCTAACTAACCTAACTACTATGAGCCCCCTTCAACTCCTAACTATATGAAACATATACTATAAACCCTAAAACGACAGACACCCAACAATATACAGACACAAATAATTATACATTTTAATACGTACACACATCAACATGACAAAGACTATTATAAAAGCACTCTAGGACACAGACTTCACAAGAAACACAGCACAAAACTCCCAAACTCTGCCAAACCTCCTCTCAGCACATGCACCAACCACCAGCCACAAACATAGAGTGAAAGAAAATGTTACACTACCTGGTATGCAGCCACAACCATTGCATAATTTACTGAGTGTCACAGGCAGATATTTGTTTTTGGCGTCAACGCATTTCTATCCAATCAACATTACCCTATGCACTACTCTCTCACTAACAACATGAGGGAACACACAGTATCACTATGATCCTACGCAGTGTCCTATATAGAGCAATGCACAGGCCCTTGCAGTGTCCTATGTATTACAACGCAAAGATCCACGCAAATCATATGGTTTGTACGCAGTGTTCTGTATTGAGCAACGCAAGTGCTCATGCAGTGTCTTATGTATCACATTCTAAAGATCCACGCAAATCATATATTTTCTATACAGCATCGTATAAAGAGCAATGCAAGCACCCACTCAGTGTCCTGTGTATCACAGCGCAAAGATACACACAAAGAATGTTTCCTATGCAGTGTCCTATATTGAGCAGTGCAAGGGCCCATGCAATGTTTTATGTAGCACAAAGCAAAGATCCACGCAAATCCTATGTTTCGTATGCAGTGTCTTATATGGAGCAATGCAAGGGCCCATGCAGTGTCCTATGTATCTCAACATAAAGGCCCACTCAAATCATATGTTAAGGGTGTCTATTAAACCTTTCCAACCAACAAGGGAGCTACTGTTTCTGTCATAGAGAAACAAAAGTAGACAAAATGGTGGACGAACCATGGAGTGGGAATCCTTAGGATTAATTCTTGGTACCCTAACACATCCCTGGGGATGTCATGCTTCATCATCAGGTGTTGCTCTTCGTAGTGCTGGTGCTGCGATGCCCTATGGGCCCATGAAGGGTTGCTTTAGCAGAGATCTTTTATTGTTTTAGCCGTATGATGAAGGGTGCAAGTATGAGTGTGTCCTCAATGTGTGGGGTGGAGTGATAGTGTATTCAAGGGTGAGGAAACATTGGATAAAACTGTCTAGGAGATACCAACATATTTTTTTTATGTGATGATGAGATGGTTTTCCTAGCACCATTAAAAAACCTGTAAATGGGTCAAGGCTACTTTAGGTGTGTGATGTACCCTAGTAGCTCTAAGCCTGTATGTGTGGTCAGGTCAGGTGTAGTCAGGTCCATTAAACCTACAGATGGATAAAGGAACAAATATGTCATGTTAGCTTTCACCAATATACCTACACGATAACTACTTCCTACATGTATGCAAAGTGCTACGTATTGCAAATGTACATGTAATCCAGCACATTCATGCACACAAAGTGTTGTAAAACGTTGTGCACCAGTGTATCTATCATGCACAGGTATGCATGTAGCTGCCCATTACCTGATTTACCCATGTGGCTGATAATCAAATGTTATTCTAACCATGTGTGGATATGTGTTATTTTGTACAGTCCACATAGTTAACACTTTTCAAGGGCTTTGTAACAAAAGTTATTGGCCATTGCGTGAGTTGATCTTTCACTACCCTTGCACACGTGCAAATGGTTGCCTTAGGTGTGTATGATTTTCTCAAACCGTAAGGTTGGCATCTCCCTCCATCAAGCTCAGGGGGAGGTCACAGCATTCACATAGAACAGGCCTTATATGTTGAGAACTCACAGATAAGTCCCTTGGCTTTGGTGCTTTGTCCTAGTGTTCCACGTAAAAGTACATATGAAAATGTATGACAGCTGCATGTCTCAATGGATTTGTAAACTCTTGTGTATGGCACGATACAATTGAGATTTATGTAAATTTCATGAGACATATCATATATTTTGAATGTGTGAAGAATGTTATGAATGATCATTTGACATCTAACCCCATTTCACTCACATATCAATATTGGAATTTCTATGTGATTTGAGGGTATAGCGGTGATGATGTACCTGTGCTTTCTCATATGTATGTGCTACAATGTTGACATGTTAGCTGACCAAATTAGAGGTAGATTTGGGATTAGTGTGTTAATTTCCAACCGTTGTTGTCACTCAGATTATATGTAATACCAGTGCTTGAGATAAGCACTGGTAAAATTGATATTTACTCCCAGTATACCATTAGCATGAATGTGAATTTGTTTGTAAGCACAAATGGAAGTATAGATTTTTTACATATACATTCACTGAATAGTATTTTATTGGAATGTTACTGCTCTAGTGACAGTTTTGTTTGTAAAAGTATAGGGTGCTCCACAAATAGTGTTAACATAGTACTATACATTGCAATGACGCATTACTGTAGTCTTCATAACAGGCACTCCTTCAACTCGTGTATGTACTGATTCCTCAAATTACATCTAAATATCTCATTGGATGATAGACCTTTGTGTATATCATCTTCAATAGAATCTGTACAGTATACAGATAATTGTTAACTATAACATTCTGAGTGAGACATAATATTCGATGAATGGTATATGTTTGATAGTCCACATGTGGACTTGATGTTCACAAATGTCATGCTTTGAAAATGTTTTTGTCATTACACTGTCAACTTGAAATGCGAAGTTAAATGATTGAAGTACTACTTGTATGGTATAGATTTGAAAAGCTATCAGTGATGGTGATGTGTTAGAATTATTTTAATGATCAATTACTACATAAACAATTATCAATGTTTAGGGTCATGTATTTATGTAGGCTCATGATTATAGTCAAAAATCAAGGGGAATGAATCACACATCCTGTTCTTACCAGGGTCTAGGGTTTTTGTATGGTGAAGACACTCATTCACATTAAGATACAGTGCGGTATATCTTGATTCCCTGCTCTGTTGTTGAAGTGAGTAGTATCATCATTGGGTCCTTTATCACTTGAGTGCTCGTTTCTCCAAGTGATCTCCTTATCCTCCACCAGGAGGTAGACCAACTGGTTTTGCGACAGTTGTGAAAAGTAAGTGCGAAGGTGTGTTGTGAAGAGTGAGGTTAAAATTGCCTCCTGTCCTCAGTTAAATCTTTTAATTAGCAAGGATGGGGCAAGGTGAAAAAGGTGAATTGGTGGCGCTGTAGTGGAAGTGTCAATGATTGTAGGTTTTAATAGGTCGACATGTTTCGGCCCTTGGTAGCCCTCACGGGTCTGTGGGCCATCTTCAGGACCAAATCCTGATGTTCTGTGTTACAAAGAGAGACAACACACTTTATACATATGTAAACAACTGTATTACAAAGAGAGATAAAATATCGAGATCCCTCATCCATGCTGAAAGGATCAAAGGAATCGTTCAATTATCATCCCATGGTTCATTAAACCCCCTAATACGTCACCCAACACGTGTAATTAATGGCAGTGACAGTGGCTAGCAACTATGAATTGTACATGTAGTGGCTACCCATACAAATGACAGGAGCAACTAGCTCCACATGCACAGACAAGAGGTGATATTATACCTACTATGTATCGGACTGAATCTAATCCAAGGTTAGTTAAGAGGCCTGTATTATAGCAAAAAAAAAAGGTACAATTTACAAATTCACTACTGCACCTATGTCTTACCCTAAACTTTAGGGGCTACCAGTAGGCTGGTCAAGGAGAGAGTGGTATCCTTCATTGTCACACTCTGCAAAGTCTGCAACAAGTGATATGTGAGGGACAAAAAAGGGGAAGGAAGAAACAGACACATTCATATTTCCTATAACAGGAAGGCATGTCCAATGACAGATGAAAAAATACCCTAAGTGCTCATGTATCATGCCATAAGAAGGCCATGTGTGTATCTTATCAGTTAGATTCTACTATTTTAATCTCTAGAATCAATCATACTTATTAGTGGCTGGCACCGAACAACCTCTTTAAGGCTGCATGTGATAATGTTGTAAAATTGTTCCAATGTTGTGCACCATGACCCAGCTGGAACCCCAGTAGTTGGTGAGTATGGGCTACTTGGGCAAATCCATCGGCCCCAGTGATATTGCGCAGGGCGGTGAATCAGAAATCGATTGAACCATCAGTGTATCAATAATGTGTCCCGCACCACCCAGTCTCGTCTTAATGGTAGACCCATGTTACCTCTCACAGTACATTACTCTCAATCTTAAGCTTGTGTTAAATCACCCATTCAATCTGCACAATGTAACATTCAGCTCCACTCCAGGCTAAAAAGCGCCATCTGTTCGTTTGACTTATTTTGGCTTGGTCACTGTTACAGGCCAGAAACTTGCAGAGTTAAACGGATACCCAAGCTCAGACCCCCGCCCAGTGCTCCTTACTTCATCTGAAGAGACACCACTCATGTCCACCTGAGAGCTTTCATGTTTCGATTGATGTATGGCTCGTATCTCAAGTCACCACCCATTCACGTCTAGAGTGGCCCCGGAGTCGCCAAAGCCGATACAGGAGGATTAATACAGCAGCCAAGTCATTCCTATTGATAATTGTTCTTTTAATGATCGGTATCTGATTTGTATCTCACGTGGTGACCTAATCGCATCTGAAGGGGCCAAGGTGAGATTACTGAAATAGAAAGTTACTAGATCTCTACTTCAAGCATCCAAGTCAATTCTTAAATTCATTATTTTCTATTCTTTTGATATTTTTGTTTTTATTTTATTCCAAGCCCGATAGCTGTGTCTAATTCCTCACGTAGACACCTGCCTAAATGGGCCATGTTGTGAATGTTGGTCTAACTGCATTGTTCATCTGCTAGCGAGGAATAAGAACCCTCAGAGTTGTACTTCCGTCTTTTATTATGGCACGCTTGCCCAATGGCTTCTGGGGGAACTTTCTTGTTGGCTTGTTCTCATATATAGTATGAGAGTATACAGTCATGGTTAAACACCATGAGCTATTTATCTTCATCTAGGGACCCAGTTCTGGAGATATGGGCAAAGGCCCCACACTTGTTTTTTAAGATGATAGGCTGCAACATGGAATCTCATCATTAAATCCCTTACAATCTTTCCGCAACCTATACACCCATCTCTGTCAAAGAAAGGCCGTGCTCTTGTCATAGCTTCGTGGTTTTGTGCTAACATTTCAAGGATCGACTCAATTTGGTCCGCACTTGTTTTTTTTCTCAATGTAATGAGCTGTGAGTTTCGTGGCGTCCCTCTTGCATCTGATGGTACTGCGATCCTCTGAGATGTGGACTTTCCGAGTAGTCATTCCAATGTATAACAGTCCACACAGACATTTTATTACGTATACCACATTTGTGGTATTGCAGTTAGTCACATTTTTCTGTATCCATGGTGCTTTCATTCCCAAATAAAGCTCTTTTGTTCTCTTTGTTAATGGGCACACGCTACAACCCCCACACGGGTGGAAGGTTCCATAGGGTTGTTTGATGGTTCTCTGGTACCTTATGCGTTGGTCTGGTATGTACCACCATTTCTTTGATAGTTCTTGCTCTCCTGAAGGAATGCATTGGTTTTTCCAGGTCTAGTCCTCCTGACTGGAGGATCTCCCAATTCTTGTTAATCATTTTTTTAAATCTGTTAGAAATTGTACTGTATGTAGAAATGCATATCAATTGGTCACAGGTCTTTTTTGTGTTTGGCATCAGAAGTTGTTCTCTGTTATTAATCAGCACTCTCTTATTGGCTTTTCTGATCAACCTTATCGGGTAATTTTTACAGTTAGCTTCTTTGTGAGCTTCTTGGCATGAACCTGGTGATCACTTGTATCACTTGTATCTGAACAGTTGCACCTTAATCGCAAGAACTGGCCTACAGGTAGATTCTCACGGACGTCTCGTGGGTGATAGCTCTCGAATCTCAATAAATTATTGTGGTCCATAGGTTTATATAACACTTCGCATTAACTCCAATTGTGAAGGTGAACCTTAGATAGGGGTTCTGCGCATTCAGCCATTTCCCAAATTCTTGGACTTCATGGACAGTTTCTGTCCAAATAAGTAGGACGTCATCTATGTACTGCTTCCATAGTTTTATCTTTTTACGCTAGGGGTTGTACTCATCTTGGATGACTTCAGATTCAAATGAGTGTACGTAAAGACAGGCCAGGCTGGGGGCAAACGTGCTCCACATCAAAGTTCCATTCACCTGGAGGTAGTATTCCCCTTCGAACTCAAAGAAGTCCCTAGTTAATGCAAGGTGAGTCAGATCTAGAACAAACTCCTAAGGTGCAATAGAATCCCATTCAGTTTCTTCTACGATTTTACTCACTACCTCCAATGTTGCTTCTTGCGGGATGTTAGTGTACAGTGATTCAGTGGAAAGACAAGGACCCCCTGCAACTGAGTAGGAGTTCCTCTAGGCAGGAAAGAGATGCAAATGTACAGAACCTAGGGCAACTCACATATATTAATTTACAATATGTTATGATATACACACATATAAAAGGGGCAAACACAAGTTTTTATTCAAATATATCAATAAAATCCATAAAACGTGTAGAGAGCTACATGTTGAATCACACACATACTTCAATCATGTCTACAGGCACACTCGATTCGAACACATGCTAAAAGCAAGGCACAGACAAAAACAAAACAGAAACGCATTTATTGAAAGACAATATTAAAATTGCACTTATATCATATGATATAATAATATTATTTAGCTTGACAATTATTATATTTGATCAAAGGGCAGTCGTTGGCTATATGATAAACATTATTTTGTCATCTACACACGTTTCGGCAATGAAATGCCTTCTTCAGGAAAGCCACTAGCAAACTTGATTTGTTCCGATTTTGAGACTCCACCAGACTTTGAAGGAGAGTCCTGGCTGTAATGATATAAAGGTTGTAGTTACCTCTACCTTGTGAGGAACATGCTCATGGTAGCTGGATGCGTATGTGTGTCCCGAAGTAGATCAGGAAAGGCATCGATGAATAGACAGGCTGTGAAAGAACAAGTCACAACTGGCTAATGATGCAAAAAGCTAATTGTGCTGCAATTATCACACCACACCAACAGAATACCAATACGGCATCAATTGGGTTATAAAGCTATAGGTTGTAGAGATAACTTGCAGAGACCGATGCTAAAATTAATGTGTAGTCAGAGTTGACGGCCGGTGATCGATAATGTCACGAAATCCCAGCAACAGAACGCTGTCTGGCATGAAAAGGTAAAGTGTACAGTGATTCTACATCTAATGAGACCAGTAGCACCCTAGTTCTATCAAAGGGGAGATTCTCAATCAAATTCAATACATCCTTTGAACCTTGAAGAAAAGAAGGCATCTTCTTAACTGGGGCTGCAGGAAAAAGTCGATAAACTTGGACAGAGGATCAAGGCAAGATCCTGTTCCAGATACAATTGGACGTCCAGGAGGGGGGACCTTATTTTTATGTACTTTGGGAAGGATATAAAAATACGGAACTCTTGGGTCATTTTGAATAAAAAAATCACGCTCAAGTTTAGTGATCCACCCTTTGTCTAGTCCTTTGTTTAACAAAAAAGAAATCACTTCCTGCACATCCTTTGTTGGATTCCTCGTTAGTAGTTTGTAGTGACGGGTGTCACTAAGTAGGCGTGGACATTCCTGTCTATACATCTCTTTGGGGAGGATCCCAAATGCTCCCCCTTTGTCAGCAGCTTTTATCACTATTGAGACATCGTCTACCAGACCTCTGAGGACCTGAAGTTCCACACTCCTGATGTTATGGAAGTTATTCTGAGGTTTCTTCTCAATATCCTCCAGACCCAGATACACCACTTTTTTCAAAGGCCAGGGGGCATTGCAGAGTTAAGTGGGACAAATGTAGATTTACAACGTTGACCTGTGTTTCTCTCTTGGATTTGTTGGGGTCGGCCTAGGAAGAAGACCTTAAGTCTAAGCTTCCACAGGAACTCAGACATCTCTTGTCTAAGCCAGAAAGTGTTTACTGTGGGTGTGGAGTCGAATCTAAGTCCTCTGTTAAGAGTGCTTTTTTCCACACCGTTCAGAGTGTGTGTGCTTAGGTTGATGATAATGTCATCATTAGGGTCTAAGATTGCTTGTACCCGTTACCTCCTCACGAGATGTACTGTGTCATTCCCTATGTATGCATTGGTGATGCCCAGCATTCTGACACATTTCTATCATTGTGTTACACTGCTTGATGATGCGTGACATAGTCAAATGACGCTAAATCCCACTGTGTTACATTTGCATTAGAATTTACCAGGGAACGCCTACATTGCATAAATTATTTGCTGTGTGACAGAGGCCAATTCATCACAGCACTTTCCCACACACTAGCCTAAAAATGACACAGTTGTGCTCTTGCGATGCTTGATAAATTTAATTTATTGCTTGTGTTTCCCTTGAGTCACATTGTGTGGCGATGCCGACAGAAGCCCTTGATAAATATTGGCCACATGATATCAAGTTAAAGAGAGATACCTCAAGTTAGAACATTTAATAGTTGAACTTGCCTGCTAGGTGAGGTACAGAAAGATAGAGGAATAACCTTCTTGTATGAGTGTATTGACCAAACTCAGAGGGAATTTCTGTTTCTGTTTAGTCAAAGCAGGCAAATGGTAAATCAGTTCAAAAAAGGCTAGGTGGCATTGGAGCATTACGTCACTATGGTTTAGCACAGGGATAGGCTCAGCGACGTCATAGCCATGCTGTGATTGGGTGACCTTTGACAGAGACACGCTGGTAATAGTGGACAGATCGTGAGTTTTTTGGTATGGACATGACAAGAGATTGAAGCAGGGAGTGAGTGAGACATTGCTAGAATGGAATATCCTTTGTCAAAGAAAGAGAAGGACATGAACAGGGAGGAAAGGCACTCCAGCTAGGGAGATGGAGGCAAAGAAAGGGTTACAGACATGTGTGTGGTCTAGCCAATGTCATGAATATATATATCCAAAGATGAGAGAACTTCGATTCCCATTGAGTGGTCCTTTCCACATCCCTTCGATTGAAAGTCTGAGGAGAAGAATGAACCGCAGCCTAGACCCAGACAGTTTGGAGCCTCAAACCATTGGGAGCAAATGGAAAGTGAAAGGTAAAGGAAGAAATCTGAATTAACAATTTGCAGTAGGCCTCATTAATGGAGAAGCATGTAGGGCAAGCAGAGGCAGAGAGAGGGAGAGAGGAAGTCATTGAGACCGTTAGAGCCTACCCATTGACAGAGAGTGAGAAAAGGAAAAAGGAGAAATTAAAGAAGGAAACAGAGACGGAGAGAGAGAGAGAGAGAGAGTGAGGAGGAGGATGCCTTCACAGATGAACTCTTCAGTTTAAGACCAACTCCGTACAACGTGGCGGCTGCCAATTAGGGCGCCACAGCCCCAACAGTAACTGAGGTCAGAATGGTTGAATCTCCTGCAGTAAACAGTGCACTCCTGAATTATGCAGAAACTGCTGTTCCATCCTCTATTCAGATCCCTGTATCCATGTTCTTGGGCACCTTACCTTCGTCAAGCACCACAATCACTCCCCTGGCTGAGACAATTGTTAGTACCATCCTGCGTCAACCTACCCCAGGTATACCACCAAGACCTGGAGGGATTCAAATAGTGGCCCTACAGAAGAAAACTCAGTCAGTGGCGGGACAGGAGGTCAAATCACTTGCACAGACTAATCCGGTTACTCACCATGGCAAACTTCCCAGCAAATTATCCTCGCCCAGATGTAAACTGAATTTGAGGAAATTTTAAGAGAAATGTGGGGATGGATTATCTAGGGCATCCCTGTGAGAATGGATTGCTTTATATGAATAAAGAGGTTGCAAGAGTGGCACGAGAGGCACATGAGAGGATGGAAAAGTTGGTGGAGTTAATATAATCCAGTGAAAGAAGTTGCAGAAAAATGCTAAGATGGCAAAGAGTGATAAGGAGCTAAGAATGTTAAAGCTGAGGAGACTTAGAACACGTGTGTGGGAACCAATTCAAAATATTAAGGAATGGAGCGATAATGAAAAATTTTGAGAATCTGGTGTCCAAGAAGGAGAAGGGTAACGTTAATCAGAAGAGAGGGAGGTTCAAGGGAGAATGGGGAAGGAGCGTCAGGGGGTAGTAGCAAATTAGTATCCATGCAGGAAGTACGGGGAACAGTGTATGTACATGTCCCATGGTTGCGATTAGATCTCTTTCATTTCACAAATCCAGACAAGTGGTGCACCCAGATGGAACAGATTGTGACCATCTCCAAGGTTTTGAGGGTAGATTTAGATATATTATTTGAGGTGGCAGTCCCAAAAGACCTGTGAGCTGAGTGCCAAAGAGCAGTTGATTGGGCTTAGGTAGTGAGCAGAGGGCTGTGCCTTCTTGATTGGTGTTTTGTAGGAGGAATAATTTCCAAAGTTCATTGGTAGGTTTCAAACACGATGTGTTTATTCATATATTCATGCATAGAACAAAAGACAGCCGACACGTGTTTCGCCCGTTTGGCCCATCGGCCGAGGGCTTTTTCAAGGCTGATTAGGTGCAGAGGTAACATAGAGTCACAGGTTAGAAACAGAATCATCACGTGAGGGGACAATGAGAATGTGAAGGGACAAGTAAAATAAGGGGGAACAGTGAGGATATGTCGTAGTAAGGTGGTAATAGGGAGAGGGAGACAGAGGAAAGGGAAAGAGAAAAAAAGAAACGAAAAGTGAAGGGTAGGAAATGGTGCAAAAGAGAGGAGGGAAAGAAAAATAGAACAGGAAATTATTCATGTTTCATAATTCCACAATTCTCCCGTAATCACGACACCCAATAAATTAGACAAATTCAGCATCCTCATCATGATCAATTCATCTCCAAAATTTACAAATAGGCATGAGTATAGGCAGGGGAACTTTGTCATAATCCAAAGCTATAAAACACATTCAAATGGGTACTGGCCGTACAGGGGTAAGGGCACATTGTAACGTACTAATACTGTAGTCTCTTGCTATAGTCACAAGGGTTAATTACCAAGGAGAGCACTGCGCAAATAGAACAAATACTGGAGCTGAAAAGTAAAAGTCACAATGTAGCATAACATCACTGCAATTCAGGACGATAATTGTAAGTGTTACATGAAAGAGAACATGGGTAAGGAAAAATATACATGTATTAAAGTAGCAAAGACCACGAATAATGGGTTCAATAACGGAAATGCATAGAGTTATATCGCCTCCTACAAAACACCAATCAAGAAGGCACAGCCCTCCGCCCACTACCTAAACTTGTACCCTGCAATGGCTTTTGGGTGTAGCCATTTGTGAGGCACGTGCCAGTGCTAAGATTGGGCCCTGACAACTGTAGCATAAAAGCTCAGTTTCCTCCACCCATCCCAGTAACCAGCAGTTGATTGGGCAACCCAAGAATCACCTCATGTGGCAGGCTCAAATGAAGCTTCACCCATCGTTAATACCAAATATAAGGAGGGCATCAAGCAATCTAAAGACAAAGGTCCCCCAAAAGGAGATGAATAGGCCCGAGATTTATAGAACTTGTCAGGAGCCAAAGGAATTGATACACTCTTATTTTGAGAGATTGATGCAGGAGTTTAGGGAGCACGCCGGAATGAATGACCCACTAGGCGATAACATGGGAACCTTTCTTGCATCCTTCATGTATGAGTTCTGACCAGAGATTAACAATCAAATCATCCAAGGAGTTCTTTATTCGGAAAACCAACCCGTGGATGAAATCTAACAATATGCGAAATATTGCAGTGAGGCCAACACAAGCAGCTCAAGGAGAAATCCATGACAGCCCAAACACAGCCGACAAAAAATGGAGGGGCTAAGGGACTTAAGGTTCAGTTCAAAGGACCTGAGCTAGACCCCAGTTTCGGAGCAGTAATGCAGGGAGTTTCCTTGAACTACAGGTTGAACGCCCCAGGGATGGAGAGAGATCGAGGCACCATGGCAGGGACTAGTATAGGTGCCTAGAAGAAGGTCACATTTGTAAAAGAGTGGGGCATTGGAAGCGGGGGTGCTATTATCCAGACCAGAGTGGTGAAGTTGCAAGAGGTGAGTCCAGATCCACTGGAGAGCTTTCCCCAGTACCTATACCCCTATGGCCAACTTACAAGTCCCTAAGTCACAGTTGTTGCCAAATTCCTTGAAACCAGCACAGACACAGGAGGGTATCCCCCATCTTCAACCAAGCCAGAGAGTACCCCAGAACCCAATGGTACCACCAAGAGGCCCAGTCCACATGATGTTCAAGACCTCCCTAGGTTTCAATCAGGACTAATGATGGTGCGTGATGGGGGAGGAGGAGTGATTACTTGTTGCAGTCCTGGAAGTGGATCAGAGTGGACCCTATGTGGATGTAGAGGTTAACGGACATCCCTCATCTTTGCTAAGAGACACAGGAGCTACTCGTTCAACAGTTAGAATGGCTGAGGTTTCTAAACTATCCCTCTCAGGAAAAGAACAGAGCACCAACCAAATCACTGTCCCTCTACCATTGAAAATAGGGACATCAGAGAGCAGCATTAGTTTGTGATTTGTGATTCTAGCCCTGTAAACTTGCTTGGATGCGATCTCCTCTGTAATCCCAGCTACATCATCTATTGCACGCAGGATGGGGTCAGAATTGAAATGTAGGGTAAATTAACCCATCTTTTAAAGAGCACCTTAATTTTACTAATAATTCATAACAATTCATATAGACCATTAATATTCTCCATCATATATGTTCCCAAATAATGCTTAAGCCTGGAATTGGCAAGAGAGTGAAACTACAAAAGTAATTGTAAAGTGTCTTGTGTGCAGTTGCATAATAAAATCTCAGTTTTTATCTTATTAATCGTGCTTGATACTCTTGAAAAATATCAAAAACCCTCTTCTGATACTCCGGGTCCAGCTTTAAGAACAGAGCTATATCGTCGGCATATAATTCTTAGCCATCCCACTTCTTGGCTGCTCTATGCTCATGTCTATCCTTACATCTATGGCTAACAGTTCCATAAAAAAGGGTGAAGGTGACAGGGGATAGCCGTGTCTTGTTCCCCTGATGACTTCACAAGAGCCAATATTTATAGAATTAATAATCAATCGAGCTGTTGCACCTTTATACAATCGAGAGATAATCTGTATAAAACTAGTGGGGAAACCATATTCTTTAATAATAATAAAAAAACGTTCCCAACAAACCAGGTCAAAAGCCTTTTCTGCGTCTAATAGCAACACCTGGGCAGGAACTTGATTTTGTTGAAAATAGTCTAAAGCCTCCGCCAAAAATTGTATTAGAGAACAGCTGTTTGCTTGAAACAAAACTGCACTGATTCGGATGGACAATTGTTCCCACAATTTTACTCATACAATGGCTAAAAGTTTCATTACAATCTCATAGTCAACATTTAGAAGACTGATTTCCCTGCACTTATCTTTTTTCAGGAAGCTCACCCCTATTGCTTTTTGAAATGATGCTGGGACTTCACCTCCTCTTATAATGTGATTGGCAAGTTGCAACATCTTGTTATTCAAAACAGGTGTAAATTTCTTATATAGCTCACCTGGTAAACCATCTTTGCCACAAGCCTTTCCATTTGCCAAGGATTTGACTACCTCCTTCAATTCTTCAACTGAGAATTTAGAGATCAAAGCTTGGTTTAATTTACCCATATCAATAATGGTCCGTAAGTAGGTTTTACCTCTGTGTAATTTGTTATTTGTTGCGATTCCCTGTGTTCTTCAGATTAAGGGCCTAATTACTAGTTTGGCAGTCTATCAGACGTTCAACCTGTGGTGGCGGTGCTTGGATCGCCAGACTGGCGGTCCATCTGCATATTATGAATATGGCTGTGGGATTGCCACAGGACTGCCGCAACCACAGAGGATCATGGATCCCGTGGTGGTGGCGCAGAGGTCACTGGCCCTAATATGCTGGCAGTGCCACTGGGGCACTGCCAAGCATATTAGGAGTTTCCTCACCGCAACTGTTTTCATGATGGTGAGTCCACCATGAGAACTTTTCCAGTGAGGAAACATAGGGGGCCCTGCAGTGGGTCACATGTTGTGCCCTCCTGTGTGAAGTCACTGCCTTTCCTGCAGGGCATGAACATTATAGTCCATGCTGTGCAGGAACAGGCAGTGCAGTGTGGAACGGCAAAGGACCGCCCGCCAGACCACAAAATTACTCGTAATCGGGTGGGTAGCTGGCGGGCGAGTTTGCCTGTCCTGGAGCGGGGCACTGGTGTGGCAGCCCACTCCAGGGCTGCCAAACTTGTAATCAGGCTGTAAGATTTTAAAGAAAGGGAGGAATGTTCTCCACCTTTATCTGTGAAAACAAAATGCTTAGATTGTCTACAGTTACTTTATATAGGATAGTTAAAGACCTGGGCCTCCACCTGCCCGATCTAAAAGAATATTATTTTGTGAATTTTGCTCATGGTTCTTATAGATTTTTTAAGCCCCCAGGAATCTCAAAGTGGATAGATATTTTTTTTAGATTAATTTTTCAGGAGTATGATATAGATGATTTCGTACACCTTACCAGATCACCCCAAAAAAGTTAGATACAAAATTTTGCAACAGTCCCTAAAATGCTGTCTTTCTGCTGACTCTCCCATATAAAATGACCTCAGAAGCTATCAAAGGAGTCACACTTGTCATTGAGTGCTTGATAGAGCATGGCATTGTGAAGGAGCTTATTTGGAGTCCATTTAACTCCCCAATTATTACATTACAGAAGGCAAACAAAAAGTGGAGGATCAAGCATGACCTCTGAAAGATTAATCAAACTGTCATTTCATGCTATCTTTTGGTCCCGAACCCTGTCGTGATCCTGTTCCAAATTCCCTCGGAGGCTGAGTGATTCAAAGACATTGACCTTTGTCAAGCCTGCTTCTCATTCCCGTTACACAAAGAGATCCATTTTCTTTTTGCATTACAATTCCAAGAGAAGACAATTGTGTTGTGCTATGCTCCACAAGGGTATACAAACAGTCCATCCTATTTGCAATCAGATAATCAAAAGAATCTCTAGTGACTCTGCAATTACCATTTAGTTCAACCTTGATTCAGTACATTGATAATCTGTTGATCACCTTGAAGACTAAGGAAGCTTGTAAACAAGACACGATTGCTTTGCTCAATTGGGCATAAGCTTTCCACCGAAAAATGACAATACTGTCAGAGAGAAGTCATATACCTGGGGCATCAGATAGAAAAGGGAGTGAGCACATAAAGCCAGTCCTTAAGATAAAGTTCCCAACTACCCAGGGAGAGGTGAGGATGTTTTGGGGCATGATTGGCTACTGCCGACAATGTATCCCAAACTCTTCCTTTGTGGAAAAGCCTTTGATACGGCTGATGCACACCGATGTCAATGACCGGGTACCAAAGGACTATGAAAGCATGGAAGCCTTCCAGGAGCCCAAAAATCTGCTTTGTAATGCACCCGCTCTTAGAATGCCAGACTATACCAAAGAATGTGTGCTCTTTTCTCACAAGAGAAATGGTTGTGCTCTGTCTGTACTAACACAAGCCCATGGGGAGACTAAGAGCCTCATTGTATTCTTCTCAGTTAAACTTGATCCAGTGGCAGAAGCGTCACCAGGTTATCTAAAAGTGATTACAGCCATAAGCCTTAGCATTCAGCAAACTGAGGGTACAGTGATGGGTTACTCATTTTTTGTAACGGTGCCCCATTTTATAGAAATTCTCATGACCAATACCAGGACCCTGCACCAGACAAACGGCCACCTAACCCACTATAAGAGAATCATCTTGGCAGCTGAAAGTTTTTCAATACAGAGATGTAACACACTAAACACTGCTTCCCTGTTGTCAACCCCAGAGGGAGACCATGAGGGCGAATTTGACCATGACTGTATTAGCGTTACCAAATTGTGCACAAAACTGAGACCCAACATCCTGGATGTACCTCTTACAGAGTCTGACCATACACCTTTTGTTGATAGGTCTTGCTTGAGGAACCAACGCAAATTTATAAGAGCCGCTTATGCATATGCACACCAGGGAGGTGCGCCGTTATGGGCGTTGGGGCTCGCCTCCTTTGATTCCAGCCTCCCCTCTCCCCTGGCTGAAGCTTCTTTAAAGTTAAATAATGATGCATTTACATCATGGCCCTTGTGCCAGCCGGCTCATGCGCAGACTGTCACTTGACCTCTGCCGGCAAAACATTTACTGAGCAGACGAACTCACAGCCCTGAGGTCTGTGAGGTCATCAGCTCAGCAAAGCTATAAACTTGACAAGCAATCTCCACTCCCTGATATCATTCTGGTGAAGTAAGCCCCGGGTGTTTCAGGCTCACGCTCTATAGTGCCGGGGCTTCATTCCAATCAGGGTGTGGAGAGCACTGTGGCCCCACCATTTCCTAACTCATCCCAGGGTTGGCTAGAATCAAAAATCGTCACTGACCTCAACCCTCTGACGAGCTAGGAAAGGGTGGAGTAGAGGCCATAGTCAGGAAACGGATAAATTGAGTCTGCGCAGCAGATTAAGCATTTTAAAGATAAACTGTGCAGACTCGAAGTATTTGCTTTCTGCACTGCTTTTAGTCAGTGACGTCACATGCATCATCGCTGTAGAGGACTTCTGGGGATTCCGAGTGCACTGCGGTGGGTGATCATCTCACCAAAGCAGTCTGGTTGTAGCTTTTTGCCCATGCAATGCTCCCCATGTGTGCCTCTCCCATTGAAGCCACAACGAGCAGAGCAGCAGGTGAGAAAACATTTTTAAACAAAAAATGTAATCAACGCAGCCCAGTCTGCACTATCTCTTACAGCCATCATTACATTACAATAAAAGTTACTGTGAAAGCATTAATTTGTGAGGCAAACCTGTTCGACTAATTTATTGTCATGAAAAGTGGAAATAAATACGCTCTCCGTATAAGTCTTGAAAGGCCTCACCACACTGCATTCTTTTAGTTTCACACACAATATTCCTGACGACCCTGGTGCAGACTATGAATAATATCTAAATATGGAACGTTTCACTGTTTTGAAAAAACAAAAAATGTATTATTCATTATATTGTACTATAGTCGGCCGCAATCAAGTTGGGGGTGAGACACAAGAAAAGGATAGTAGGGCCAGGGAAGAATAACTTGCCAGCTTTTGACATTCCTGCCAGGTCTTTCCCATATTCTTTGCAAATAAACAGCCGTTCTTATGGTTAGTATGGAACATGGCAAGTCTTTGGGTAAAAGGGAGTTGGGAAAGGGCTGTGGGGGCTTCTCTTCTGTTAAACCAAGGTAGAGGCAAGCAGAGAGTATGCCTGCTACATGAAATACTTGTTAATGTGTGCAATTGGTTAGTTACCAATTCTATAAGCTGCTTGGGTATGGAGCCAGTATTTGCCTTGAATAGATTATGGGGCAGATGTATCAAGCATTTTTGAGTTTGCAAAAGGGCAGATTCGCAGAATCTGCCCGTTTGCGAACGCAAAAATTGCTTTTCCGATGCAGCAAACCTAATTTTGCGATTCGGTATTAGGAAGGGGCGTGTTTAGGGCGTACCTTCCTAATACCAAATCGCATCGGTATGTATGAATGTTTTGTGACCGCAATTTTTGTCGCAAAACATTCGCATTTTACCACCTACTTGAAGTAGGTGGCAACCCATTCGCAAATGGGAAGGGGTCCCCAAGGGTAAGGGTGGGCGTAATTTGCGGAGTTCTACTACGCGGAATTCCACGAAGTTGAACAAAAACTCAGTGAATTCCGCAATTTCGCTCCGTTCCATCCGACTCCCAATTAATAAAACAGAAACCTCATATACTTTTGGCAAAATAACAAGTATCTCTGGGGCATATTATCAAGCCGAATTCCACAGCTTTAGCGGCCGTTTTCGGCCGAAAAGCAGCGATTTTTTTTCCGCTCAATTATCAAGGACACCCTAACGCGTGTTTCCTTGAGTTAGCAGCCCTTTTTACTCCACTTTGCATGTCAGCGATTATTATCGCTAATGACATGCAAAGTGGGCGTACCTTAGCAAAACTAAATGGAAAACACTCGCTAACTCTGCATCGCCATATTAACAAGGCTGCCCCTGACCCACGATGCGAGAGGAAAAGGCGCGCTAAGCCCCCTTCATCGCAGGATTTAACTCCTGCAAAAATTCTGACTTAGCCATCTCTTCCATGGGAGGTGGATTGATGGGCTAAGTCCACCATGGCCTATCAGCAAGGATTTCCCTATCGCTGATGTCATATCGCTGGATTTCCTGCGATAATCCGCTATTACTGGATTTTATATCGCCAATGCACAAAGCGTTGTTAATACAACGCTATCATGGCAATAAAATCCAGCGATAGCCGGCGATAGGAAAAAACACACTAAGCGATAATTATCGCTACGTGTTGTTAATATACCCCCAAGTCTTTACATGCTTAAATGCATATACTCATTTCACAAAAGTGAAAATGAAAATTTAGCAAGCAGTGGGAGAGGTGATGATTTTGGGATCCTCCCTAACCTAGGGAGAGAACCAAGCAGATGCCTTGAAAACAAAGAGCACATCTGGCTGAACGATTCGGTGGTGGTCCTATCCTCTTAGAACCACCCCAAGCACAGTTATGGGCAAAAATACAATCCCAACCAAAGGCCCTGCAAAGCATTATGGGACAAGATTAGCAGTGGGCAGTGAATATTATAGTATAGTATAGATTTTGTCACCAGAGGCAATTGTTATGCAGATGAAATTGCCCAAAATTACACTCTTGAGTCCAGCACCTTCCATTTTGATGAACATTGTAATGCAGAAGGAGAGACGGTATCCAATCTGCAACTGAATACTGTACATACTTTCAAGGAGCTGAGGGAATTGCAACATACTGCACCAGAGCTGGAGAAAGCCAAATGGGAGAGGATGGGATGTGTGTGGGTTGCCAGTGACATTTGGGTGTTCAGCGAGGGAAAACCGCTTCTCAATGATTCCCTCCTGCCCGCAATGGTGTGATACATAAATGGTCCAACTCATGTGGGTAGAGACAGAATGGTGTCTAACTTCTGATTCTAGTGGTACAACCCTCATTTCAGATTGATGGCAGATAATATTTGCCAACGTTGTATTGTCTGCCAAAACCAAAATGTGTCTTTGAATATGAAGGGTTTGCCCATATAGCCCCCTGGTACCTGGGCTAGAACTCGAGAAAAATAACTAACAGATAACCATGGGGAAAGATTACCACCATTTTTAAAAACCTCAATGAAACAATGAGTTAACACTGAGTATGAATTTATTTAATTCTAAATCATTAAATAAATTGAATATTGCCAATACTTCCGTGTTCATGGCACCAACTTACATTCATATGTCACAACTTATAGGTAGGGTGAAAAACAGGGGTTCTCTCGGGGCTCATCTGGCAGTTAACACAAAATATGCAAATTCAGAAAAGTTGAAGTAGTGCACACAAGGGAGGAATGTTCACCCTTCATTCACAGCTAGGGACTCTAAACAGGGTCCTGTACTTATTCATATAAACACAATTGGCACACACTGATTGGTACGTATGTACAGTTTACAATCACAGTAATAAACTCTTCAATTGCTGTATTCCTTCAGATTTTGGACTCCACACATCAATTATTATTTCAATTCTGGACTAAGCCTGGGCGTAGTTCGAGAAGTAGCGCTACGCAAAGCTACGCAAAGTGCAGTTCGCACTACGCGAGCTACGCCGTAGCACTACGCGAGCTCGCGTAGTGCACTGTTCGCAATGATTGCACAGTGCCGGATGCTTGTCCGCACTGTGCAATCATTGAAAACGGCATCTTGCACAGTGCGAGCAGTCTTTTACTGCCGCTCGAGTAGATTTTTACTCGAGCGGCAGCTTCTCAACGCGGACTGGTAGTTTCTCATCGCGAGCGGTCGCAAGCATACGCGACCACTCGCAATGAGAAACCTGACCTCCCCGCGTTGAGAATCTCACCGGAGGTTTATTTTCACGCTCGCGATCGGCAACTTGATGTTGCTGATCGCGAACGAGAAAAAGTCTCGCCGGGATGTCATTTTGCTTGCTCGCGGTCGCAATCTTGACGTTGAGGACCGCGAGCAAGCAAAAATGACCGCTGCACTACGCTACGCTACGCGTGTTTGCACTGTGCTACGTGCAATTCGCGTTGTGCGAAGTAGCGCAAACTACGCGAGCGTAGCGTAGTGCTTTGCCCAGGGTTATTCTGGACTCTACAAGTCATTTTTTTTGCTTGTTCACAAACCTGATTCTTCACAGTAGCCAACAAGTGTTTCATCAAGAATATCGACTTTGTCAGGGCTACAAATACCAAAAGGAAATAACAGTATTGGCATTCTTAGCCAAGCATTGAATAAGACATTTCAAGGCAGCTGTTATTGCCACCACCAATGACTGAGGGTGTATTTTATTGCATTCGTACATTGAGGGCAATTGCACGCGTACAGTGTGGGCAGGCGTGCAAAGATATATAACACCATACATTTGTATCTATTGATAATGTCAAGGAATTTATTTTATGAGTCAAGGAAAGCTGAGTATAAAGAGAAAGTGACAACACCATATAGCATAGTAAAGATTAACCTATACGGAGCCATATTAGATAGAGATCCCAAGGTCAGGGTGATTTTGTACTAGTACCCAAATGCAGGTGAAGAGCAGATGGGGCATTTAGCCATTTACCTTATTTTCTTAATAGAGTCAAGCTAATATCCACCTATGTATTAGAGATGCTAACCTTGTTAGTGAACTAGTCTATCCAGATTTAAATATCACCTGTGATTATCTCCAATATTTCTGAATATTTACTCACCCTATTGTATTTAGAGAGACACACAACATTGAACCGTTAAAGCATCCAATGTAAGGTTATTCCAATATTAAACAAGCCTATAATGAACCCAATTGTTAGTAATTTATGGGTATATTCCCCCTACATTTGTTTCAATACTTAAAAGACCCCAAGACCAATGCCTGCACATAATATGCGACTCATCAGTAAATGCTAAAGCGATCTGCCCTGGCAGCTACGCGACGGTAATTATTTCATTCTAGGTACTTTACTGGGTCGGTGTAGGACCTATGAAACGTACAGTAAAAACATTCTATTAGTTTAGATTGGATCCAATCCTGCTGCTATATGTGTTGTAATAACACATATTAGTTAAGTCAAAATAAATCATGAGGCTTACCTAATCCTGCCAAAGTTAGAGCGCACTGGGAGTACACAGCGCGTGGTTGTGTTTTGCATGGGTGCCATGTTGTATTCCCGATATAAAGGCAGGAAGAAAGACGGACTCGTACTTGAGAGTACATCTGTCCGATGCAGTGCATTCGGACGCGCCATTTTGGAACATTAGATAGTTCCACCCAAACGCTGAGTCCTAAGCCCAAAGAGATTAATAAACAGTGTGGGCGGACAAGGTGTGACATGCCCAATGAAGGTTAATGTTACTCATTGTCCCCTAAGGCTGATACAACATTTAATTTGTAAGCAACTTGTGCCACTTATGAACATGCACAAGCTTTCCTCAATTAAGCCCTGTGAAAAGACAGGTGTATTAGGCAAGCAAAGGTCACAGAGACGAGTGACAAAATCACTGTTAGGGTCAGTATATTACATGTTCCCTCTGTGCGCGGTCAGTAAGTCATTCCTGATAGTCAAAGTAAATACTTCTAAAGAACATGGTCAAATTAAAGCATAACTGTTTATCTGCATCTAGGTTCATTTCGCCTGTAAATTACAATGGCAATCCACCAACAATAAAACCTGTGACCCCGTGATGGTTTACTATGATCTTAACATATTTGCATATATACAGTACACTTTACCACCATATTGCTATTATCTATTGTGGTTGTTTACATCAGATGTTACAGGTGATACAGGTGGTAGGTAAGAGATCATAACGGAAGTATGGAAAATCATACATTTACAAATGTATAACTTTAATAAATGTAATATTGCATCACTCCCCCAGAAAATACTGCAATTCATGATCAATATTTAATCCTTTTTCCACAGACTGTAAGCACAGTATCCACATTGCCTCTACTCCAAGGCATGGGTCACAATGGGATATCGTTCATCAATAGATTTGGCTCGGTGTCTAAGGCACCTAATAGTGCTTCCAACATAAATCTGTTCACATTTGAAGGCAATGATATACACCACGAATTTGGTGTTACAGGTAATATTATGGGAAATATCAAACGTTCCCACTTCTCCAATGTTAAATGCTTTTGTTTTATCCATTGTCCATCTGCGCATCCCACGTAGCCCGCATTTATAAAAAAACAACATATGTTTCGACAACCAATTGTCCTTATGTTTACACTTAAGGTAACTAGGACTGAGGAGATTCTTAAGTGTTGACCACTATCGAAAAGTTATCTCTGGTCTGTCAGAAATGTAACCCTTGAGGATCCTATCCACTGTTAATAGATGCCAATGTTTCTGTAGGTACTTTCTAAACTTAAACAAAAGTCTGCTGTAGTCTGTCATTAGTCATACCGTCGTAGATCTCGTTCCTGTTGTCTCTTGGTTAGTTTGTGTGCTTTGCTACTTCTAGCAGTACGCTTTCTAGCACCACTGACTACCTGGCTGCTGTAACCCCTTTGTAGGAACCTCAATTCAATGTCATTGAGTATCTTCTCACTTTCCTTATCATCACTACAGTTGCATTTAGCCCTTGTCATCTCCCCAAATGAGATAGCATTAACTTGACACTTCGGATGGCGACTAGATGCGTGTAACACTGAATTGCATGAAGCTGGTTTACTGTGATCTTAATGTTTTACTCATTATTGTTAAGATAGGAACAGAAATCATTGAGTCGTTCAACACTGCTTGTCCAGATCATGAGACAGTCGTCAATGTAGCGACCCCAGTAAAGTACATAATCATTTCAAGGTGTTCCCTGTGGGCCCTGTGGGCCCCAGATCAGCTCCCCCTCCAGCCCCACATAAAGAGGCAGACGTATGAAGGAGCGAATCTGGAACCCATCGCAGTGCTCTGAAGTTGTCGATACCACCCATCCTTAAATTATAACAAATTGTTTTTCAAAATTACATTGACATTAATAACATTGAATTCTACTTGTTTATTAGAATTAAGCATTAATGAACAGGAAACCTTCTTAAAATGGGGAATACAAATATGTATTTCCCTTCAACCTGCATATCCCAGTCCATTCAATCTACAAGAGAGAACTGAATATCAGCAGAAAAAAACACATCATCAAGTATTCTCAATATTAAAAAACCCTATAGGCATTACGGACAACCTATTAACAATACCAATGAGCCAAACTAGTGAAGAAATTTAGATAAAATAAAATCAAGGATGGACTACAGCAGCCCTTCATGGGGTAGTACAACCTTGACAGAGTAAGCCAAAAGGCATTAAGGAGGAAGTAATTAAGCAAAGAGAAATAATAAGATTATGATCTTGGAACATAAATGGGGTATACGCTAAAATGCTTATTTATCCTCAATGTCAAGCAATTTTCAGATTATATTCCTCCAAGAAACCTGGGCAGTAGAAACAGTGATATTGGAAGCTTTTAATGGTTACTTTCAACCAGCGATTAGACAAAGCAAAAATGGGTGCCCCAGTGGAGGTCTAGCAATATTCATAGCATTAATTTAAAATTGGAGCATGAACAAATTGTCTTAAATGATAACAACATTTTATTAGTAAAACTGAAGTATATGGAAAAAAATCAATCAAAGTCATTACTACTTATAAATGTATATATACATCCGGATTTAAAGACTAGGACGATCATGGCCATTAATCTCACTAGTATCATCTTACAACAAATGATGGAGGACCCATACACTGAATATATTGTTTCGGGCGATTTTAATCGCAATGTGTTATGGCTTTATACTAGAGATGATGCAGTACTACAAACGGACCTTCTATGGGGTATAACTCAACAATCACTACCCCCGGTAAAAAGCTCTGTAGGAGGCGCAGTTGGAATACATTTTTTGAAAGAAATAGAATCATTGGGTTTGAGAATTTTCAAATGGGAGGTTCACACGAGATACACCTCCAGCATGGACATAGCAATCAAATGGTTATAAATCAATAATTGACAACACAATATTATATTTGAATCTATTCCAGAAGATAGTATCCTTTTATATTAACAAAACAAATGGCAGTGATCATGGTCGACAAATAATGGTCTTGCAGTTCCTATACAAAAGACATAAAAAATGAACTACTTTACCTGGAGAAACAAAAACAGTTAATTATAGGAGACTGCATTGGAAAGAAGATTCTAAAGTATCTACCAGCATTTTGGCACTCAAATTGGTTAAGGAAAGTTTTCAAGAAGATTCTCTAACTGTAATAGAATGTTGGGGGCTTTTCATAAAAAAATTAATTGCTACCTATGCATCAAATCCCTATGGTAAACATCAACCTAGTAATCAAGCTGATGCAAGAGACAAAATCAAGCTATCATACGTAACTCGCACATTGAAAAGAACCCGCAACAGGTTACTAAGACAGATAAAAAAAAGTCCAGACAATACTGCTATACGTTCTAAAATAAAAAGTATTAATTATGAGTTAAGAAGGCTTGTTTGGGAAGAAAAAGCACAGGCAAAACAAACACTCTGAGCTAAAGCATTGTACACCAGCAAAAAGAACAACTCAAGAGATTTTTGGAAACTGATAAACAGACAATCAAGAGCTAGGAAAATGCCTGTATTTTCTACATTAAATGAAGTTGTCTGGATAGGATTCTTGACAACGCACCTTAATAGTAACCTGGTAATTTCACAAAATGATAACTTGTTAATTGATATAGGAATTGAAAAAATGAATCTGGGATGACCTCACAGCCCACTTTAATTCCACAATGACAGAGGTGTTAGATCAAGTAGCTCCACTCAAACTCAAAAATTTGAGATCCACCAAATCTAAATCCTGGTTCAATGTAGATCTTAATAACGAAAGACGACGACTCAGACAATCGGAAAGGACTTGGAGACTAAACCCTTCGACTCTCCACCTAGCGCAACTTAGGTCGAACCCGACAGGCATATAAAAAACACATCTTTAGAGAAAAGGCCTCGTTCTTTCGCACCCAACTAGACCAGGCAAAGAATAGACCTAGAGAACTCTTCAACATTGTAAAAAGTCAAACAAACGTCACACCCCACAAGAAATAATAGCCACCAAGGATCGATGCAAAGAAATCGCCAGCTTCTTCACAGATAAAGTCACAAAAATTGAGCAATCCTTCATCCAAACCCCAAAGCCTCCCTCCCCGCAACCTGCCCCCTTTTAACCACTCCTGACCAAACAGATCAAAATCATACCAAGGACAACCAGGCCTGCTTCCAACTGAAGAATGGCGCTAATTGGTCGAACTTCGAACTCATGTCAGAAATCGAAGTCTTCAATATAATTGCCAGCTTAAAGCCCACTTCCCACACTTTGGACCCCCTCCCATCCACAATAGTAAAAAATCTCAACCACGTCATTGCCCCTTTCTGGACAAAAATCATCAACTCCTCTCTCGCATCAGGTTGCGTCCCAGACTCCCTACAACTAGGGCAAATCACCCCTATACTCAAGAAACCAGGGGCTGACCCCAACGAGCTTAACAACCTCAGACCTATCTCCAACCTTCCGTTCCTAGCTAAAACATTAGAGAAATGCGTTCTCCAACAACTCAACAAACATATGGACGACTTCAACCTGCTGGACACCTTTCAATCGGGTTTCAGGAAAGGTTGTAGCACTGAAACAGCGATGCTCAATATCTCAGATGATATCCACAGAGCCTTAGATGAAGGTGAGGCCTGTCTCCTCATCCTTATTGACTTATCAGCGGCATTCGACACAATAAACCATCCAGCTTTACTTGAGACTCTGAAGAGGCACTCTGGCATTAATGGCACAGTACTAAAATGGTTCACTTCCTTCCTTCAGCACCGTTCGCAACAAATTAAAATCAACTCCTGCCTCTCTGCACCAACACGTGTCAAACTTGGAGTCCCGCAAGGATAGATCCTCTCACCATCCCTCTTCAATCTCTTCATGGAACCCCTTGCAATTATTCTGAAGCAAGCAGGGTTCAATACCACCTCTATGCAGATGACACTCAAATATACCACAAAATCAAATCACTCCAGGATGTCCAACACCTCAATGCCACGCTAACCAAGATCCAAACCTGGTTTAACGCAAACCATTTAAAGCTGAACCCGGACAAAACGGAATTAATATTGTTCTCTCTGAAAAGTAACCACCGACCTATCCAAGGCTGGCTCAAGAATCTTGATGCTCTAAACTGCCCCCTTGTCCTATCTGACTCGGTAAAATCACTAGGCATTACCCTGGATAAGAACCTGTCAATGAAAGACCACATCAAGAACTCTGCAAAAGGTGCACTTTACTCTCTAAAACACCTCAAGAAAATTAAACCTTTCATTCCCCAGGATGATTTTAAGACAATTGTACAATCCCTAGACCTTTCTAAACTAGACTATGGGAATGCCATCCTAACAGGTGCACCAAAAGCTCACCTTGCCCCACTAAGGTCAGTCCTTAATATGGCGGCTCGACTCATAACTGGTGGAAAAAGATTTGAACACATCACACCTACCCTCAAATCACTCAACTGGCTTCCCATGCAAGGCAGATGTATTTACAAACTAGCCTGTATTACACACAAGGCCCTCCACGCCCAATCCCCCAATTACCTGAACAACAAACTGGTTAAAGCAGGAAAATCAAGAACTCTGAGAAGCACCAACTCACTTCTTCTCATCCCCCGAAATTGAAAAGGAAAGCGACCCAATGCCGATCCTTCTCTGGTAATGTTCCCAGGATATGGAACACACTCCCTACTGACCTCAGATGCAACCCCTCCTTCCCTTGCTTCAAAAAGGACCTGAAACTACTGCTCCTCAACCAATACTTCTCTGACCAAGTCAACCAACCTAGGCATCAATAGACTAATGGTCTCCCTCTCACTCTGACTTTCAAGGATGGGGTTATCTGACTGTTTCAACCACCTGCGTTTTCACTCCTTCAATGTATATTTAAGTGTGATGTCTTTGCTTATATATTTTATGCATCCTCATGTCCTACGATGTAGTGCAACTTTTCCTTCCTTTGTGTATGTAAAGCGCTCTGATACCCCCGGGTCTAGCTAGCGCTATATAAAACTTTATATAAATATAAATAAATAAATAAATCTAGATATAACTGAAGATCAAGTATGTAAACAAATTCCTAAACAAAAAGATGGTGCCCGGGCCCTATACGATTCCATTTGCCTTATTCAAAGTAAATCCTGCTCTTTGGGCAGAATACCTTACAAAAGTATTTAGGAATGCCGTTGAGTCATCAGCAGTACCAGAAACATGGTAGGGCTTGTTAATATCACCTATACACAAGAAAGGAGGCTGAGGCCTCCCAGGTAATTATTGTTTAATTACATTACAAGACACATATGCCAAACTTTTTGCAGGAGTCCTATTATCTAGACTCTCTACATTGGGCTACTGAAAAACAGAAAATTCCGCTTAATCAAACAGGATTTATTCAAGGCCTTGGAACTGCGACAAATATATTAGTCTTGTCAGCATTATTAGACAAATACTTACTAAAGAAGCAACCATTATATTTAAGTTTCGTTAATTTTAGATCGGCCTTTGATTGTGTGCACCGGCAGCTACTTTGGGAAAAGCTGAAGAAGCAAGAAATACCATCTTCCCTTCTTAAATCAATTCAATTATTATATTCAAATACTTGGGTTAGAGTACGACTAGGTGACGGCTCATGTGTCACAAAAAAAATTCCTACAAATACTGGCTTTAAGCAAGGGTGTGCACTCGCCCCTTGCCTTTTTAACTTGTTCTTATCAGATTTATTGCAAGCAATGGATGAGGTAAATGCGCATCCACCGAAATTAGCTGGTAGTCATGTATCAAATCTATCATATGCAGACGATGTTATCCTATTATGTCAAGCTTTACAACGTCTGAATAATAGGATATCATGTTACTCTGTGGCAAATGGCATGGTTATAAATGAGGCTAAGACAAAAATAATGGAGGTCAGCAAAAACGCAGTGACAATATATAAGCACAAATGGTATCTACAAGGCTGTCAATTAGAGCAAGTAAAAACATATAAATATTTGGGAGTACTCTTTGTCGACAAAGGATCATCTCACCCATATAAGGTTGATATGCAAAGGAGAACTAACACCCTGTTGACAGCATTTCAAACTTTGCAAAAGTCCTTAGGGGAACCTAGTTATCTCCCGCTCCTAAAAGTGGTTTCTGCAAAATGATTACCAAATTTGACATATGGTAGTGAAGCACTGTGTGGCAAAGACGCTATAACTATCAATAATGCAGCGACTAAAGTCTTTAAATCACTTTACCATCTTCCACAGAATGCATCATCTGCCCAAATTAGATTGGAATTTGGATTATTGAATCAGTTAATTGCTAGTTAGGCCAATTCATAAAAGAGAGTGGAGAAATATTAAAATAGATAACTCTAAACAACTGTGTGTATTGCTATGGGAGGATATACAAACAAACTGGAAATCTCAATCTTGGAAGTATTTACAAGTTGCCCTAGATAAATATTCAGTACATGCAATTTGGGACATGCCTCTAACTATGGAATCTTTTTAAAAGACTATTAATAAAATATTGAAACAACTATCGTTGCATAAAGATAAAGAATCCTTTGTAAAAAGGTTGCATGCAAGGGCACTAATAAATGAGTACAAATCCGTTAAGACACAATCGTATTTAGTAACACCCTAGTCCTTAAATCAGAAAAATATTTTTGGGAAAGCATGATTTGGACTTTTTCCAGGAACATGTCATGCACTGCCATGGCTGCGTACAACAGAACAATACCCTGCAGATTATGTAATACAGGAGAAGAGAATATTATCCATCTGCTTTGCATATGTTTAAAATTGAAGGAAGAAAGAAGAGTGACATTCAAGTGGCATTTTAATATGCATGGAATTCGGACTTGCAGACAAGCACTTATAAGATGTCTAAAATCAAATGACATAGTTTTGAATTCTGCATTTGTAAAATTTATACTAATGATAAAAAAGAAACTAACCGCTGATGACTTGATCAAGGAGAATGTATAGATCCTATGTGGCAGTTAATTGGTTTAATAAATTTTGCACTATTCAGGTTAATAATATTTTAAAAACGTGTACATTTTTAATTTGTATAATAAGTAGGTTTTTATCTTAAAAAGGTTTTCCGATTAAAATGTATTTGCTATAATATGAATTATTATTTTTAATCTATTGTAAGATTTTAAATAATCAAACAATAAACTATTATTATTATTATTATTATCAATAGCATCTCTGTAGGTTCCCAAAGACTCGCTGATCTTTTATTCAATATTTGTTGCAAGGCTGCAAGTCTGTAGTCATGTCCAATACTCGTGTAAAGAGATACAGCATCTAAAGTAGCCATTATCATACCTGGTTCCCAATTTACATCTTCTAAAATGTTAAGTATATGTTTTGTGTCTTGCACATAGGGTGGCAGGTTCTTTACAAGGGGCAGTAAGAAGACATCTACATATTCAGATAAATATTCCGTAGGTCCTCCAATGAAGAAATTATTGGTCTCCCTGGAGGGAAAGGTAAGTTTCTTATGTACCTTTGGGAGAGTGTAGAGGCAGGGGTACCTAGGCCAATCTGTATGAAAGAACATGTACTCATCCTCATTGAGTAAACCATTGCCATGCCATTTAATTTTGGTTAATCTTAGTAGTTAATGCAAAAGTAGGGTTACCCACCATCCTCTCATAGCAAGTTCCCTCATACAGGGGTCGATTCCGATCCCGGTCGGAGGCGCACCTAACACCATTCGCCCGGGAAAAAAGCCAGGCGAATGCGTGCTTCCCGACCAATTCGTAGATACATCCGAACGAGCAAGTACGATGCGCATAACTGCCCAGATCCCGACCCTGTCGTACTCACCCAATCCAGGACATGTTCTCCGACCGAGCCAGGTCCGGAAACGCAGAATCGAGTCGCACGGAAGCCAAAATGCAGCCCCGTCCGGCCGGACAAGTACGATGCGCCTTCCGTACGCGCCGAACCCGTCGCTACGCACGGCACGTCAAAGCATCCGGGAGAGGCGCACATAAGCTCCGATTCGCGCCACAAGACGATCCACGGCTACGAGACGGACACGCCAGCCACGAGGACGAGGCGAAGCAACGAGAAAGACGAACGAGACGAACCAACCATGAATCCACTACCACTACTACCACCCCTACTAATGGGGGGCTGTATACCTGTCACTACTACCACCCCTACTAACGGGGGGCTGGATGCCTACCACTACTACCACCCCTACTAATGGGGGGCTGGATACCTGTCACTACTACCACCCCTACTAATGGGGGGCTGGATGCCTACCACTACTACCACCCCTACTCAGGGGGGGCTGGATGCCTAACACTACCACCACCCTACTCAGGGGGTGCTAGATGCCTACCACTACTACCACCCCTACTAATGGGGGGCTGGATACCTGTCACTACTACCACCCCTACCCATGGGGGGCTGGATGCCTACCACTACTACCACCTCTACCCATGGGGGGCTTGATGCCTACCACTACTACCACCCCTACTAATGGGGGGCTGGATACCTGTCACTACTACCACCCCTACCCATGGGGGGCTGGATGCCTACCACCAACACCACCCCCACTCATAGGATGGGTAATGCATGA
>CAWUFW010024793.1:0-54622 GCA_963921515.1 Calotriton arnoldi | reverse complement strand
ACACTAAACATATAAAATTACTATTCCCACTTCAGTCAAAATTAAGTCAGGGAAGGTGCTGGACATTAAACATATATAAATTACTATTCCCACTTCAGTAAGTATTAACTCAAGGAAGGTGCTGGACATTAAACATATATAAATTACTATTCCCACTCCAGTAAATATTAACTCAGGGAAGGTGCTGGACACTAAACATATAAAATTACTATTCCCACTCCAGTCAAAATTAAGTCAGGGAATATGCTGGACACTAAACATATAAAATTACTATTCCCACTTCAGTAAAAATTAAGTCAGGGAAGGTGCTGGACATTAAACATATATAAATTACTATTCCCACTCCAGTAAGTATTAACTCAAGGAAGGTGCAGTACATTAAACATATATAAATTACTATTCCCACTGCAGTAAATATTAACTCAGGGAAGGTGCTGGACACTAAACATATAAAATTACTATTCCCACTTCAGTCAAAATTAATTCAGGGAAGGTGCTGGACATTAAACATATATAAATTACTATTCCCACTCCAGTAAGTATTAACTCAAGGAAGGTGCTGGACATTAAACAACTAATCCCACTCCAGTAAATATTAACTCAGGGAATATGCTGGACATTAAACACATAAAAATTACTATTCCCACTACAGTAATTATGAAGTCAAGAACACGCTGGACACTAAATATATATGTTTTACAATATTAACAACTTTACCATTTTACCCTAATAACGCAACATCCCAGTACTAAAAACAACTTACTATTTATATTTATAAATTACTTTATTTCTTCTAATTATTTGCAATTTTTTAAATTTCTACTTAATAAATATTTTTAAAATATTATTTAAATAACACTTCCCACCCTTATCCCCTAATAAAGAAACATCCCCTCCTAAAACAAAACATATATTTTAACTTTTTAATATAAATTTCGTTTTTTAAATTATTTTCTAATTTCTAAAATTTTTAAATTCATATCTAAACTTACACTGATATCTTTAAAATACACCACACACTTATCCCCTAATGACCCAACATCCCACTACTAAAATAAAAAATATATTTTAAATTTTTAATATAAATTTCGTTTTTTAAATTAATTTCGAATTTCTAAAATTTTAAATTAATATCTAAATTTAAACTATAATTTTTTATATACTCCCCACCCTTATCCCCTAATAACCCAACATCCCGCTCCTAAAAGAAAACATATATTTTACATATTTAATATAAATTTCGTTTTTTAAATTAATTTCGAATTTCTAAAATTTTTTATATTAATATCTAAATTTACACTAATATTTTTTAAATACTTCCCACCCTTATACCCTAATAACCCAACATCTCACTACTAAAAGAAAACATATATTTTACATTTTTAATATAAATTTCGTTTTTTAAATTAATTTCGAATTTCTATAAATTTTCTATTTAAATATAAATTTACACTAATATTTTTAAATTACTCCCCACCCTTATCCCCTAATAACCCAACATCCCGCTCCTAAAAAAAACCATATATTTTACACTTTTAATATAAATTTCATTTTTTAAATTAATTTCTAATTTCTAAAATTTTAAAATTAATATCTAAATTTACACTAATATTTTTAAAATACTCCCCACCCTTTACCCCTAATAACTAAACATCCCGCTCCTAAAACATATGTTACAATTTTTTTTATACATTTTCACACTAATATTAAAACATTTTTAATAATACAAAATTAATAACAATACATAATATTTAATTATAGACTAAAAATTAATATTTTACAGTTTCTATATATTTTTTTCGATATTTTTTACAATACTAACAATTCGATATTATCTACTTACGATATTACTTATTCGATATTTTGTACTTCGATATTTTTTAAACAAATAAAATTACGATATTTTTGATTGCGATATTCATGTATTCGATATTATCTAACATTCGATATTACAACTTCGATATTACTACAATTCGATATTTATCATTCGATATAATGTCTATTCACCAGCACTTCAAACAGCATGAAAAATTCCACATCAACTTAGAAAAATAGAGTAACATTTAATAAATTCTGTGACACCAAAACAACAACAATCCATTCAGTAGAACCAAAGATATGCAGTTTTATAGATTTAAGTGAAAAAAGTTCCAAAAAGCTCAAAATGCCAATTGTGGTTATCTGGTCATGGTGGACCGGGATAAAGTGAAAAGTTCAGGCTGACCACGATGGAGCGGGGGCCGGATAGAGAGCCCCAGTTAAGCCCGCTGAAAAAGTACCTGAAATCCTGGTGCGCAGTCTGCGCAGCGTTGCTTTACGAGGCTTTATGTCATCCAGTGTCAGTTCAGATGAAGCTGGGCGGCGAGGCTTTGCGCCGCTTTGCGTCTGTTCTGGTGAGCTGTACGGCAAAGCTTGTGAGGAATTTGCGTCGCTTTGCATCAGTTCTGATGGAGCTGACAGCTGTGCACTGAGGCTTCGTGGGGCTTTGCATCACTTGGCATTAAATAAGATGAGACTGGCAGCTGTATAGCGAGGCTTTACAGGGCTTCCCATTGCATGACATCATTTCCGATGGGGACCACAGCTGGCCTGGCAAAGCACCTTCAGGCCCATTTCCAAGGCTGCAGGACTGGGGCACCCCTTTGGGAGGCAGCAGGGGTGTTAGAAATTAGGTCTTTAGTTGGCAGAGGTTTGCACCCTGTCCAAGTAGGGACCACAGTCCCGGTCAGGCTAAGCTAGATACACACTTTAAATTAATCTGTGCTCACTCTGTGGTAGCTTGGCACTGAGCAGGCAGGTTTAACTTCAGAGGCAATGTGTAAAGTATTTGTGCAACACACACAGTAACACAATGATAACACCACAAAAAGACTCCATGCATGTTTAGAAAAATAGAGAATATTTATCTGAATAAAATAAGACCAAAAAGACAAAAATCCGATCAGTAGAAGTCATGATATGAATATTTAAAGAATAAATACAATAACAGTACTTAGAAGTCAATAGCGCTCAAAGGTTACTTGAGGTCACAAGACACCGGAGTAAAGCCCATTTTATTTCCTTGTAACTGCAGGTCTGTGGCATTCTAAGGAGGTGCCTGGCTCCTTCGCAGTTTGGGCACCATATTTCAAAGGGTTGGTTCCCTTTTTATTCATTTTATGTTTTTCCTTCCTCATAATTATTTTCAGCTTTCCTTTCATTTACTAGTATTTTCACTCTGCAGGGGAGCCTGTGTATGTGATTTGGGGTTTCTGGACCCCCATTAGTTTTCCTTTGACTTACCTATTTCACCATGGCTCGATCCAGCGCTGATTAGCGCTTTTGCATCGTCCCCCGACACGCCCCCTTATGGTGGGCTATTTTAACAAACACACAGACGCGCGCAGTAAGCACACTGAAAGCATGCCAAAGGCAAGCCCGTCTGCACCTGTCCGTGGCCGGATCGTGCTGTGTGGCAGAACCCCTGCAAGCTTCGACGCAGAACCCACTTATAGACACTGTTACACCAGGAATTAACTAATAGCCCCCAACTATACAGGTAAGGACTCATGTTGTATAACTTTTGATCTCTTGTGTGAGGGCTAGATCCTTAGTCAAACATAAAAGCCGCTGACTTTCTTCAAATGCAGGCATTAGACATTATGTTTATTACAGAAACTTGGGCAGACCAGACTTCCAGCCTGGATATGGCTTCCGCCGTACTACCAGGCTACTCGATACACAGACTGGACAGTCCGGATAGATGAGGCGGTGGTTTAGCCATCATGTATCATTCCCATTTAAAGGCCATTTTCCTTCCAGTTCAGCTCGTGCATTGTGTTGTGTAGCGCTCTCCTTTAGCATTGAACTGCCTAAATCTCAATCTTTTTAATGGCATTCTTTTATATCGTTCACCGGCCCTAGACATATTTTTCTTCAAGATAATATAACTATCTTGGCATCATCAATAACAGCATCAGACTTCACTTTATTGGGTGATTTCAATTTTTATCTGGAAAACCCCATGGACAAAGACACTAAAATACTACTTGATATTACGACCAGTCTTGGCCTTTCTCAGTTAGTGGTAGGCCCTACGCATTCTGTAGGCCACTGTCTTGATGGCATTTTCACAAACAATCTTTCCTTGATTGACATCTATTCTCTTCCACTAACATGGTCCGATCACCATGCAGTCTGGTTTCACCCAACTGTGCCACAACACCCCCAACAAGGAAAGACCTCGCCCAAGGAACTTCTCAATCAACCATGGGCGGGGTCTTTCCTTGTTGGGGACGTTGTGGTAAAGTTAGTTGAAAATCCACTGCATGGTGATCGGAGCAATTCAGGAAATTTTATTTTACAATGCATGAGAAATGGCTTGCAATGATGCATAGAAATGTCCCTTCACCGACCATGGCATTTGAAGTGCATGAAGCCTCACTGTGGCACTCTGCACAAGTTCTCGATCCTTTCTGTAAAGGGGAATATTCTCTGGACTTTTAAAAGTACTCCTTTATTTTCGACCGCTTCAATAACTCTGAAGGCATATGCATCCAGTTCAACGCATATGTTGCAGAACCTGTCCCAGAGAATCGCAGTCTTCAGATGCACCAGTATTGACATGGACAACTATGTCAGTGGCCAGAGTTAGCAAATTGTGTACTAGCTGTTTGGCGTTGCCCCTCTCAAGTACCAATGTTGAGAGCACCTTTTCACAGATAAAAGTTTACATGGGAAGGAAAGAGTGAGCGTGAATGACCAAAGACTCACTGAAGAAGTATTTTATGGTGTACTACAATAAGTCTGATTCGTAAAAATGTATTTGGACCTCATATACACTGTCCTACAATGTCTATATACCATGCACTATCAGTGCAGAAAGCAAGGAATAATAAAAGCAAATTGTTCAATAAACATCGGAAAAACACTGTTATTTAATGGTGTGAAAATGTGTAACCACTGATAACCACTGTTTTTTAAGGTATTGAATTCACCGAAAAACACGGGGAAAACCCCACCAGAATTTGCCAAAAATAGAAACTGAAAACAAGAAAGCCTACATAAGATATAGCCTGACAATTTAAGCATGCACTGTCTTTATCGATACCCTTGATAACAGAACATATTGATGCCTCAGTTGATAATTACTCAACCTGGATGATCTCAGCCACCAACTCTTTGGCCCCTGCAAAGACATGTTTTAGTAAGAGACACACTCGTTTACTAAGCCTCTTAGAATCCTCTTAGAATCCAAAAACAAAAATGCAGAAGGCAGGAACGTAAATGGAGGAAGGAATTTCCTTTGCCTGAAAAAGAGAAATATAAACAAGATATGGCCGACTATAAAGCTATGATAGTGAGGGAAAAATCCATATATTTTATACAAAACATTTATGATGCAAAGAACCATGTAAAATAAATCTCATATTGTAAACAAATTGACCTCTATCACTTCAAATGGTTTAGCACCCAGTAGCCAATCATTTTGTAACAATCTTGTGTGCTTCTTTCAATATAAAGTAAAAGAAGTATATGACAGATTCTCCTCCATTAAGGCTCCCTCCTTAGAGGAACTGGCCTCTTCTTCTTTTCAGACCAAGACCGAAACCTTGCTTAACTTTGTGGATCCCACCTTAGAGCACTTTGCATCTCTTATTAAATCTATCAAGTCTGGCTCTCCATTTGATCATTGTCTGTAATCAGTGGGCAAACTGGCACGTGAAATCTTAGCATCCAATCTTATTCCCATCTTTCACCACGTTTACTACTTGATACTTCCACACTCAGTGGAAGATAGCATCAGTGTTGCCTCTCATAAAAAAACCTACTCTTAGTCCCACTGACTTTAACAGTTATCAACCCATCTCTCGCCTGCCTCTGCCTGCCAAGATTGTTGAAAAGATCATGAATCTCCAACTGGCCACATTTCTACAAAATATTTACTTGCTGGACCCCACTAAATATGGGTTCAGAAGTCGGCACAGCACCGAGACAGCCTTGATCAAGGCAACCAAGGAGATCAGAGACAATTGGGATCAGGGAGGTAAAATAGCCCTCATCCTGCTCGACCTATCAGCAGCGTTTGACACAGTCTCCACAAGCTGCTGATAGGTCAACTATATAACATTGGAATCAGAGGAGTGCCTCTCACCCTCCTAAAATCTTTCCAGTCCGGCCGAGAGAAATCCGTCTCAATAAATGAATTTACACCTGATCCATTCTCCCTGCCCTGTGGAGTTCCGCAGGGCTCTTCATTGAGCCCTACATTGTTCAATGTTTATGTGTCTAATCTGGCTGATCTGATCAGACAGTTCAGATTCTCGCTCAGGTCTTATGCTGACGATACACAGAGGGGCCGATTCCGATTCGGGCCGGAAATCTCTCCGACCGAGCCGGACCCGGAGAGATTTCCGACCGAATCGGACCCGTGCAGTCCGACCGAACGAGTACGATGCGCACGTATGCCATCGGACTCGAGTCGGTCGGACTCCCATTGAAGTCAATGGGAGCCTGTCGTACAACGCGTACGCGGGCTCCCATTGACTCAATGGGTGCGATGCGGACAAGTGCGCCCCCTACAGCGTGTACGCGGCGAGGCGACTCGCGCCGTACACGCACAGGTAGGGGGGACCCATGGGTCCCCCCTGTGTGCGACTCGCGCGGCTACGCGTACAGGGGGGTCCGACACGGACCCCCAAAGTACGGCTCCGACTGCTCTTTCGAGCCGGAGTGCGCGACTCGGTCGGACTGCTCGCGGCGCGCATCGTACTTACCCGGCCGGGGAACGTCTCCATTGCGCGGTGCGAGTCGAGTCCGAGCGAGTCGGTCGGTGCGGTTCGAGCCGGGAACGAGTCGGTCGGAGCGGTCGGGACGCCCGGACGAGTCGGTTGGCGAATTCGCATCGTACTCGCTCGGCCGGACCCGCGTACGATTCGGTCGGGAAACAGGGCTCCGAATCGGATCCGGTAAATCCGAATCCGATTCGGAGCCCTACCAGCCGAGATCGGAATCGGCCCCAAAGTGATGTTTTCTTGAGAGTGAGCAGGACACTCTAGATTTCAGGACTGTATGCGGGCAGTCACCTATTGGATGGCCAACAACTGCCAAAAGTTAAACTCAGGAAAGACTGAGGTCTTACTATCCAGGAACCCACCGTCCTTCTGGTCCCATTCATGGTGGCCACAAGAGCTGGGAACTCTTCCCACCCCAGTCAGGAAGGCCTGTATCCTTGGAGTTATCATCGATGACAGACGTACTTATTGTGATCATATGAACTTAGTCATCTCTTCATCCTTCTACACCGTCAGGATGTTAAAAAAGATCGTAGCTTTCCTTCTCTCCAATCTGCAGAAAACAGTAGTGACCTCTATGGTCTTATCGAAACTAGACTACTGCAATGGCCTATACATCAATATGCAACAACAATACCTGAATAAATTACAGGTTTTGCAGAACGCAGCTGCCCGGCTCCTTTTAGTTATTCCTAAATTCACATTTGCCTCCATTGCTTTAAAACAGCTACATTGGCTGCCGATCAGACAGAGAATCATTTTCAAAGCTCTCTGCATCACCTTTAAGGCACTTCATGATACTGTTCCTGACTACCTAAAAAATAAATTCAACTGGAATAGGCCAACAAGATCATTGTGGTCCGCCGCAGCTAAGAATGTAACAGTTCCTAAATTCAAACGTGCCTCCTAAGGAGGAAGAAGCTTTGTGATCGGTGCATCACAGATCTGGAATACCATGCCTCTCCATCTAAAATCTATGAACAATCTGCTTCCCTTTAGGAAAGCCTTAAAAACCTGGTTATTCATCTCCTTATGATCTTCAGAAAACAAGACTTTTTCTTCACATTAGTTCTGTTAATAGGTGAACATCAGTGAAGTTTTGGGCAGCAGTTTCGATTGAGCTAGCGCCAAGACACCTCCGGGTATACGTGCGCTTTAGAAATTAATTTAACATAACATAAATCCAAAGTTCAGGCCGACCGCGATGAAGGGAAGGCAGGTATGAGAATCACACAGGTCCAGCTAAAAAATTACTTGGATGGAGCAAAGCATAGACACTGAGGGCACGATGTGATGTTCTTTTCCACGCATTCGGATCGCTGTGTTGTCGTCGACTCCCTTGAGATGTTATGTTATGTTATTTTCATTTCTAACGCGCACATATACTACAAGAGTGTCCCGGCGCGAACCTTGAGAGACTGAAGAGGAGCCAAGTTTAGGGAAATAGGTGAGTTTTCAGCTTCTTTTTGAAAAGACTCGGGTCTTGAGTGCATCGAAGCGCGAGGGGCAGATCGTTCCAGGCCAAAGCGGCCTTCACAGCCAGAGAGCTGCCGCCCGTCCTTTGCAATCGGAAACACGGAACTTGAGCCAGGAGTTGAGTGGAGGAACGCAGGTATCTTGCGGGGGTGTAGAAGGAAAAACGTTTCTGAAGATAACATGGCCCTGTGGCATACAGAGCGCGGTGGGCGATAACTAAGATCTTGAATCTGACCCTCTCTGCCACAGGCAGCCAGTGTAAGGCGCATAGGTGTTGTCTCACGCTACGCCTGGCAGGGATGTTGAAAATAAGCCTGGCAGCTGCGTTCTGCACCACTTACAGTTTATTTAGTAAGTAGCTCGGGACGCCAGCATATAAGGCGTTGGCGTAATCTGGCCGAGAGAGAATAAGGGCTCGGGTCACTGTCTCCTTGGCCGCCTGAGGAAGAAGGGGAAGAAACCTCCTGAGGATTTTTAGAAAACCAAAGCAGGTCCCTGACAGCTTCTTGATCTGGGTCGAGAACAAGCGATTTTCCTCGAACCAAACCCCTAAGTTCTTGACAGGGTTCCCTGATGAGGCAGGCAGCACTGAATCGGAAGGCAAGAGTGTTTCCCTAAACTGTGGGGGAAACTTGCCGAATAGGAGGATTTCTGATTTCTCCTCGTTACATTTCAATTCAGCCGCCGCCAACCAGCAAAAAACTGCGGTCAGGCAGTATTTGGCGGCCGAAATAGAGCCCTCGTTTTTTTCCCATGTGAACAGGAGCTGGGTAACATCGGCATAAGCGATTATCTTCGCCCCCAAGTCCTCAGCCAACTGAACCAAAGGAGTAACATAAATATTAAAAAGAAGAGGACTCAGGGAGGAGCCCTGTGGGACCCCTGTGGTCACTTTCTTCGGTGAGGAAGAAAACGGTGGAAGCCACACCTGCTGCGTCCGATCCTCCAAAAAGGATTTGAGCCAGCCCCAAGCACTTCCTGATACGCCAATCTCCGCCAGTCGGGTGAGCAGCAATGCGTGAGGAACCGTATCGAATGCCGCTGAGAGGTCCAGCAAAACCAGGGCGGCCCTCCCGCCTGCATCCAAACAGTCTCTGATGGCTTCAGAAACTTCCACCAGAGCCGACTCAGTGCTAAAGGAGGCCCTAAAACCCGACTGTGCAGGGTGGAGAAGGCCTGATCTTTCTACAAAGTCGGTCAGCTGTCTGGTGACCACTTTCTCACATACCTTTGCCACACTGGGCAAAAGGGAGATCGGCCTGTAGTTAGACGGGCACAATGGATCCAGTGAAGGTTTTTTTAAAAGAGAAAGGATCATGGCTTGCTTCCAAGTGGCCGGGACAAGAGCTCCAGAAAGGGACATGGTAATAAGTCTATTGACTTCTGGATTAACAGTATCCGCTACGTCAGCCAGAAGTCTAGCAGCACACGGGTCCGAAGGGGATCCTGATTTCAGTCCCTTTAAAATTTTAAGGGAGCTGGGTAGATCAATGGGGGCAAATGCAGCCAGCGAATGAGAGGGAGGGGCCAATAGGGTTCCTCCAGCCAGGAGGGCACCTGGGTCCTTATTGCTGGAAGTGAAGGACGCCTGTATAGTGTGAATTTTCTCCATGAAAAAAATGGAGAGTTCTTCGCACCACAAGGCAGAAGATGGAATCGTACTTGCTTGCGCTTTGAGCGCCAGGAAACTTTGAACTATAGAAAAGATTTCCTTTGAGTTATTCTTGGCTGCATCAATTCTATTCCCATAGTAATGGCTTTTAGCCTGTGCTATGGTGTATTATAGGTTTTTTGCTTATATCTCAGCATAAGTTTATCCTCGGGACGATACCCTTTATGCCAGACTCTCTCTAGTTTCTTGCACTCCTGCTTCAATATCCTCAGATCAGGAGTAAACCAGGTGTTAGAGGGGGAGTCTCTGGAGTGCCTATACCGGCTGGCTGGGGCTATGAGATCAACAGTTTTAGAGATCCAACTTGTAAACCCAGCAAGCCCGTTTGCAAGATCACTAGCAAGAGGGGGTCTAGTGGCCCCCAAAGCTTGGCTAAATAGCAACGGGTCAATTTTGGCAAACATAGGTTCACGTTCAGACCGGGGCAGAAGGTTACCATCTGGCGAAACCCAGGTGAAATATGACAGAAAATTATCTGACCAAGGCACCGGAGTGAAAGTTTCAACTGCGATTGGAAAATTCGAGCAGATGGGGTCTAAGGAGTGGTCCCCTGAGTGCGGCGGATGGCCAACCCATTGGGTGAGCTGAGCGAGGGACAATACATCTAATAGTTCAAGAGTGTCCTTCGAAGCTGCCTGGTCGAGATGGATATTTAAGTCACCAAGGATAATATAATGGGTAAAATGAAGGGCTCGGGGAACAATAACGTCCCCCAATGCTTTTAAAAACGCACTCGCTGGACCAGGAGGTCTATAGATCAAGGATCCCCCAAGTGTAAAGTGAGGCGAAACATTGATACTAAAATCCAGAGCTTCGCAATCTCCTCCAAGTGTAGAAACACCCTGTTGGAGGGACCACTTATCTCTATATATGATAGCCACCCCTCCTCCTCTCCCTTTTAATCTGTCCACTCGAGAAATTCTATAGCCGGTTGGAATGGCCAGTGCAATGGTAGGATTAGAGAACTCATCCAACCATGTTTCTGTAATAAACAGGAAATCAAGTTTCTTGTCCTTCAAGAGATCAAAGGTATCCTGATAGTGCCTCTTAAGTGAACGTACATTAATAAGGGCAGCATGCATGGCTAGTTCGTGCTTACCCCTTTTAGCAACAGCCCTGGTTGGAGCACGTCCGACGGAGCCAGTACTGAATCTAAAGGCACAGGAGGAGCAAACTGTGTTTTTACATTCCAATACATCCCAACTGCTGGCATGGGAGCATGGAAGCGGGCGGAGTGAGTGAAGAACTTTGCTACTATACAGCCCCATCTCTGCAAAGTGGGACACATGACGGACAGCGTGGCTGGCGCTGGACGCTTTCGGGACGCTGACGGGCGCAGACGGGCTTGCCTTAGGCGCACCTTTGGCGCGCCAGCGGCGCGTCCGCGCCGCGTGCATATTTTTAGGGTCGACTACTCTGACAACTAGAGCACGCACTGACCTAAAATGGCGTCTCTAGTTTGTCACTGATGAGACCCAGGAAGTAGCTGCCGGTCCGAACTCTGGTCCCGGACAGTAAAAGAACGCGTTTCCCCAGAGCCCCAACCAAATTCAGACATCAGAGATGCAGGCAATGCGTCATCATCAAGCAGAGCATCCTCGTTGGGCTGCGCAGGCTGTAGAACCACTGTCATCGAACAGCCTCTATGTCTGGGTCGAAGGGTAATGCGTCGGTTCTGACCGGTGCAAAGGTGACGATGCGTAGGTTTTGTAGCGAAACAGCTGCAAATCCACTTCTGACATCCAGGACTGGAGGGGTCACCTCAGGCAAGGGTAGGACTCACAGATGGCAGAGTCCAGCAGCACCAGCAGAATTGCAGGAAGTCTTTTGTGTCCCTGAGACTTCAGAAAACAGGAGGCAAGCCAGCAAGCCCTTGGAGTCACTCTGGGTTAAAGTGAGATTAGTCCAGTCCTTGTCCTCAGCAGGGCAGAGATCAGCAGGTCAGCTTAACAAAGCAGAGAAGCAGTTCCTCCAAACAGTCAGTCCAGGCGAAATGGCAATCCTTATGGCACACCTATCTTTACTCCAGCAAAGTTCTTCACAGGTCCAGTAGTGTACTGATTTGGTAGGGTCAGAGGCACAGTATCTATACCCACATGTGCCTTTGAAGTGGGGGGTGACTTTAAATCAGCTCCTTGAAGTGCACGGGTCCCCTTTATATCCCAGATCTGTCTGCCAGGCTATCTGTGTGGGATAATCAGCCCTTTGTGTGGTGCACAGAACACTGCCTATTCAAATGTAAGCTCGCACTCCCCCTTCCTGCCCAGGAAAGCTATCACAATGCAGATGAACACAGATGAGTCCTATGTCCCACCGCCCCTTCCTGTGTTTGTGGCTGTCTAGAGGGACTGCACAAAGTGTAGCTATCACCCAGCCCAGACGTGTATTGGAGACAGGCTGCAGGCACACAGAGCTAAGTTAAGAGCAAGTGGCATTTCTAAAATAGTAATGTCAAATCCAACTTTACCACTAAGGAGGATTTATCATTACCATTCCAAAGATATGAAACAAGATCTAGCTACTCCTTTGTAATCAGGAATTACAGCTTAAAAGTGTTTTTATGGAATTCTCAATGCTAGCCTATGAGAGGAGCAGGCCTCACAGTAGTGAAAAACAGATTTAGCTGTTTGTCACTAACAGGGCATGTAAAACTTAAAAGTACATGTCCTGCCTTTTACTTACACAGCACCCTGCCCTTAGGACTGCCTAGGGCCTACCTTAGGGGTGACCTATGTGTGATAAAAGGGGAGTTTAAGGCTTGGCAATTGGTTTTACAAATCGAAGTGGCAGCAAACTGCACACGCAGGCCCTGCAATGGCAGGCCTGAGATAGGTTTGAAAGGCTACTTGCGTGGGTGGCAAAATTAGTGCTGTAAGCCTAGTAGTAGCATTTTGATTACGTGACCTGAGTATATGGTGTACCACTTTACAAGGGACTTACAGGTAAACTAGATATGCCTATCAGGTATACACCAATGTAACCATGTTTAGGGGAGAAGCACATGCACTTTAGCACTTGTTAGCAGTTGTAAAGTGCTTAGAGTCCTAGAGCCAATAAAAAGATACAGTAAAAAGTGGAGGTAAGCAAGCAGAAAGTTGGGGGAAGACCACCCTAAGGATGACAGATCTAACAAGGGGCATAACGGACACCCCCGCAACCCCTGCAGAGCGGGGGGCAGCATTCTAAATCTAAGAGGGACCCCCTCGGCCTGTACGTTTTGTGTGCGAGCGTGTGTTTACATTAGTTTCTGATGATCCATGTGTAGCAAGCTGGAGTCGCTTGGAAGCTGCCGCTAGAGAAACAAAATAATTTCTCTTTTGGGTAGAGGTGGGTGTTTGTGGAAAAAGGCCCTTTGAAAAGTGGGCTGCCCCCCTCAACAGAGAAATTATCAAAAGCAGGAAGCGAGAGGAGAAGGCACATATAACAGGACAGGTACAGTCTGGGGGCTGTATGTGTTCTACTGTTAAATATCTTGGCTTTGGTGGGACACAATAATGACATTTCTTCTTTAACAGGCCGGACTCGCACTATGATGAACTTTGCAAAGAATGCCCAAAATTCTCTATTTTAAAGAGAGTGCCAAACCAGGATTTCAAAGAGCATAATCCAGCTGCATAGCTGCCAACTTTTGAATTTCTTAATGTGTGATTTCTAAGTATTCATTGTTGTTGTGTGCGAGATTTCAAGTGCTTTAGGTGTGTCATTACAAGTGATAAAGTTGTTGAAAAAACAGTTATTGTAATGTAATTAGATAAATCCCCTTTTGTTCAAATGAATGGTCAATAAACTGCTTTGAAACAGCCCAGAATGCACAAAACATACTGCAAAAGCCACGATTGACAAAAGAAATGAGTACCAAAGATTAGTGGATGGATGACAAGTATGTAATGGGCTTATTGGCTTCCCCCACAATGTAAGACCTGTAAACATCAATATCTTTTAAATACTCAATTAAATAATCTGGAAAGTAATTAAAACCATTAATTTCCTATTCCTCAGATGGATGAAAATGGATAGGCTTTGCCAATATTCTAACTTGAGACCTCCAGATTATGGACAGCACTTAGCTGGAAGAGTGATCATAGATGATATAACATAAAGAAGCTTGAATGCCATCTATTGCAATGTTACTGAAGTTGATAGGATATAAGCTAGGGGACACTTTCCTGTTTGTGCTTGGGGGACTGGGCTGGTTGCTGTATCTTCTCTTGCTGAGGAATGACATTACCCAGAGTCAGCACCCACGTAACCCTCCCGCCCCCTGCCTGAAGTACTGAAATAGCGCGTGGACTGCCCGCTGTGCGTATGCGCCCTGCCCGCACCCGGGCGAAGAGCAGGCCTGTCTGTGCCCATCCGGGCTGACCGTGGCCGGGCTAAGCCCACCCTCTTGGCCGGTGAGTCCAGGCGCATTTTGTAAGATTATCCTTTGGAATTCTCTTCCTGTGCACATCCGTAGTATGGACAACTACCTGGCATTCCGCAAGGCCATTAAAACGCACCTTTTCCTTTTGCTTTAGGCTCTGCCTTCTGTAAGAAGCCTCCCAATTCCTGCCTGTTAGCGCTGGGACACCCCTTTGCTGGGGCAGCTGTGCGCTTTACAAAACTCGTAACATAACATAACATCCTTTTAATAAATAAATGTGATGATTATATAGACGACTTTCTGTCGTCAACATGGGAAACTTCTTCAAGATCCCCTGATGAGCCCCTAACTTTAGCCAGTGGCCCGCACCCTGTATTGGATAACGTACTAAAATCTGGGAACACACTAAATACACCATCATTGCCTTGTGTGCTAACTGCACCTTTTGAGATAACAGAGCTCTCACTTGGTAATGAGTTAATTTCTCCTCCTCCAAAAAAATGCAGACAGCCCATGAAAGACATGGCCACTAAATCAAACAAACCTACAAAATTGAACAAGGTATCCGGAACTAAGGAAAATAGAGCTCTGTCCCAGGGCCCAATATTTGAACATCAACCGCCACTCCCTAAAGGCCTGGAATTACTATTAAAGAGGGTCCACAGCCAACTCAACAAAATTGAAAAAAAACTTTTAGCAGAGACCACGGAAATTAAGGACCGAGTGATCATACTCGAACAGACTGTTAAAGATTTTGTGGGTACTCACAAGATGACCGACTTTATACATACAACACCAACTGATGTGCAAAAGTGTGCTCTATCGGCCCTTCCACCTCCAACAAAGCAGGATCAAGTTAAGGAGGCAGTACACCTTAACATTTACACTTAAATATAATGGAAAGACCAAAGGACGGCTCCTTTGTTCCTCCTCAAATGCCAACTTCAAACCGGGTCTGAGACCTGTACACCAGCAGGGTAATGAGAACACAAGGCTGTCGGACTCTGTGGAGGATATTTTACATCTACCTCCAGATGCAACGCCATATGTGATTGTTCTAAAGGATGTTCTCAAATTAGAACCCTGCATAACGGAGTCTTGGAGGGACTTACACAATAAAGTGGTACATTTGTTGTCATATCAGATATCTGAGCCCAATTCTATGGTGAGATGGGTAGAATGGGTGGGCCACACAAGAAAATAAGGCCAGGGAGATTGTATAGTAATACATTTTCATCACCCATCTATGGTCAAATTCTTTCTCTCTGACCTTTATCACAGACAACACAGTAGGGCGGATATGGGGAAGAAAATTACAGCTGTACCACTGGGCCTCTTTTATAAACCTAATATAGGCAATCCCATTCTACATGATCACGGGCCAAGATATCCTGCAGCTAAACAGTCTGGGGGAGACACATGGAGAAGTGCTAATAGATTTGCTCCCTTCAGTAGATGCGAAGATCAGACTGAGAAATAGGTCTCTGGCATGTGGGAGAAATTCATTTGTACAAGGGGAAAAGACGATTGTAGGGTACACGGCAGAAACTGAGTTTTCGCATACCATTCCCCAGGGTAAGAAAATAGCAATCATGACATGGAATATAGCGTGAGTCAAAAAATAATTGTGGAATACTGAATGGGAGTGTGGAAGCTAAGTTTAGATAACAATAGCAGCATTCATTTCGTACAAATTGACTGTGGTAATTCAATGATGATGGGAATTATATACAATATAATAATTGCTTGATCTCGTGTGACAGTCTTAAAAAAAGAGTTTGCACTTTGCTTTTAGTAACCCTGGGCGTAGTTTGCATAGTAGCACTATGCGTAGCTATGAAATTACACAAATTGCGTAGTGCACAGCTGTGTACTTGTCTGCACTGTGCAATAATTGCAAACGGCATCTTGCACAGTGCAAGTTATGATAAAATAAGTATCTCTGTCTTTATATGCTAAAATGCATATAGTCATTTCACAAAAGTGAAAACGATAAAATAACAAGCAGTGAGAGAGGTGATGATTTTAGGATCCTCCCTAACCTAGGGAGAGAGCCAAGCAGATGCCTTGAAAACAAAAAGCACATCTTGTTGAACGATTCGGTGGTGGTCCCATCCTCTTAGGACCACCCCAAGCACAATTATTGGCAAAAATACAATCCCAACCAAAGGCCCTGCAAAGCATTATGGGACGAGATTAGCAGTGGGCAGTGAATATTATAGTATCCAATATCAAAATAATTCTACAAAGAGCTGCAGTTCAACTAGTCGTTACTAGATGTCCCTCACGAGTCTAATGCAAAAGCATTGAAATTATTATTACATCAAGCTGCAGTTCCACTAGTCGTTACTAGATGTCCCTACGAGTCAAATGCAAAAGCTTCATGAAAGGGTTTCAATGCTTTTGCATTTGACTCGTGAGGGACATCTAGTAACGACTAGTGGAACTGCAGCTTGATGTAATAATAATGTCAATGCTTTTGCATTTGACTCGTGAGGGACATCTAGTAACGACTAGTTGAACTGCAACTCTTTGTAGAATTATTTTGATATTGGACACTATAATATTCACTGCCCACTGCTAATCTCGTCCCATAATGCTTTGCACGGCCTTTGGTTGGGATTGTATTTTTGCCCATAACTGTGCTTGGGGTGGTCCTAGGAGGAAGGGACCGCCACTGAATCGTTCAGCATGATATGCTCTTTGTGTTCAAGGCATCTGCTTGGTCTTCCCCCTAGGTTAGGGGGGACCCCAAAATCATCACCTCTCTCATTGCCTAATATTTTCATTTTTAAAGTTTACTTTTGTGAATTGGTTATATGCTTTTTAGCATGTAAAATTGCTTAATCAAAGCATTTGCAGGCGTTGATGATTTTACTGCTACACTATGGGGTCGATTCCGATTCGGGCCGGAAATTTCTCCGACCGAGCCGGACCCGGAGAGATTTCCGACCGAATCGGACCCGTGCAGTCCGACCGAACGAGTACGATGCGTCCGTATGTTATCGGACTCGAAGTCGGTCGGACTCCCATTGAAGTCAATGGGAGCCGGTCGTACAACGCGTACGCGGGCTCCCATTGACTCAATGGGTGCGAGTCGGACAAGGGCGCCCCTACAGCGGGTACGCGGCGAAGCGATCGCGCCGTACACGCACAGGTAGGGGGACCCATGGGTCCCCCTGTGTGCGACTCGCGCGGCTACGCGTACAGGGGGTCCGACACGGACCCCCAAAGTACGGCTCCGACAGCTCTTACGAGCCGGAGTGCGCGGCTCGGTCGGACTGCTCGCGGCGCGCATCGTACCTACCCGGCCGGGAAACGTCTCCATTGCGCGGTGCGAGTCGAGTCCGAGCGAGTCGGTCGGAGCGGTTCGAGCCGGGAGCGAGTCGGTCGGAGCGGTCGGGACGCCCGGACGAGTCGGTCGGAGATTTCGCATCGTACTCGCTCGGCCGGACCCGCGTACGGTTCGGTCGGGAAACAGGGCTCCGAATCGGATCCGGTAAAGCCGAATCCGATTCGGAGCCCTACCGGCCGAGATCGGAATCGGCCCCATAGTGTTAGTAGCGCAAACTATGCATGCTCCGTGAGCGTAGTACTACGCCCAGGGTTAGCTTTTAGTAAGTTGCCTGTAATGTGACACATTGCAAGGCTTGCACAAAGAGTACATTTCCATGTTACTGCATTATACCTTCTTGCAACAGGCCTTGTAGGCCTCAAAAGTATTCAGCCACATCAGCTAATGTAGACCATTGTGATTGCATTTGGGCGTAAATGTAATAGTTAACTGTCTGGCTTTAGATACAGGGACTTGTCACGTACACATCGGGTGGTTTCCAACGTATTCTTGTGTAACGATGAACTGTAAGTTTCCGAGCACAAAATGTTTCTTGACAACCGGCCGGGACATGAGGGCCTAGAAATGACCTGTTACGCAGACAAATTATAATGAAATGTTGTGGTTTGTGACTTTAAATGCTTGTGTTTTACTTCTGCTTATTTGAGCACTCAGCACCCAACTGAGGCTCCCATGCACGTTAAATACATTTTCTTTATCTCACTCAGGTGGTTGTGACGGAGTTTGATTTTGGGTCTTAGAGATTTTTTCCCGTTTCTGCAGGAGGAGTCTATAAAGATGTCACAATTTGTCAGCCTTCAAGAAACATGGCACAAGGGATCGCTTCATACTAAAGGTTATTCCTCTATTATTACACCAGCTATACCATCGTCCAATGGAAGAGTAAAAGGGGGCTTAGTGGTATTAATATCTACTTTAACCTCTTTAACTCTGATAAAATCTTACACTAGCTCACCCTGCTTCCAGATCTTGTATTTACATTCCAAGGAAAAAATGGGTATTGTGTTGATAAACTTTTATAACAACAGATTTGACTCTACTAAAAGTACAGTAGTTTCTGATTTAAGGAAAGAGCTAGAAGGGTTTGTTGGCAGCATCAAGGCTGCCTATGTTTATATCTGGGCTGGGGACTTTAACATTACTAAATACCAAGTAGTAACAGAAGAAGCCTGTTGGTATATGGACAATCTTGGGAATGGTCAGCCTCACTTCGTACATGAGCCGTATGAGGAGATGTTGAATTAAATGATTTATAAGTATAATCTAGAATTGATGGTGCAGAACCCCGCAAATGTAAATACTATGCTATTGACTTTTCGGGGAGGGGTTGGGAGGGCAGTCATTTTTCAATCATTAATCATATTTCAATATCTAAACATGGTCTGGCAATGCTCAATTCACTTAGGGTTGTGCCAAGTTCTTTTAGTAACCATCAACCACTACTTTTAGTCCTTATTATAAAGACCCAACATAAGGACGGAGCACAGCTAACCACCCATATTGAAACAGAAGGTAACAATGGAATAAGCCTCAGGTGGACAGGCATTAATAAAATTGCCCTGCTAGAAAAGATTTTTTAGACCAATAAATACAAGTTTTTTTTGTACCGAATGGGACACCTGCCCATGCAAAATACTTGCTGCTTTTTGCAAGCTTACAGCTGCAATGGCAGCCAGTCTAAAAACTAGGAATAAAGTTGATGAATCAAATAAGTTAGGATGGTTCAACCATCAATGTTCACGTGCCAATCAGGACCTAAAAAGAGCTTTACAGGCCTCACCAAGAAATAGGGAGGAAGTCAAATCTATTCAATAAATTTATAAGCAAGCACTTGAGAAAAGGAAAGCCCAGCCCTGCGAAAGGGCCTGGGATGACCTAGAGCAGGCAGCTGAATTAGGAGATACCATTTTGTGTTATACACAATTAATCAGCCGTTTCTCAGGGAATCATCGCCCCCCTATGGTAGAGACGCACGTCCTACCAGCAGACTGGATAACTCACTATGGTAGGGTTTTCAGTCCCGATAATGAAGCTGTGAGCTTCCCCCCTGATTAAATATTTTTTGTAGGCCCTCCCTATTTAACTCCATTTGCCCTTGATTAATTTATTACAGCCTTGGAAAAATGTGTAAATGGGAAGGCCCCTGGCCCATATGGAGCCCCCGTAGATGCCTATAAATTATACCCTGCACTCTGTAGACCCATTTTAACTCAAGTGTGCACAGCAGTGGCAAAAGGTTGCATTCCAGCAACTTGGGCCGAAAGTATATTAGTCCCGATTTTTAAAAAGGGGAATAGGGGGGACGCACAATGCTACAGACCGATTTCTCTCCTTGACTCATCCGCCAAGTTGCTCGGTAGAATACTACTTGAAAGATTAGAGACCTAGGTGGATGACAGTCATGCTTACTGATTCACAATTTGGTTTTAGGAGTGAAGTCGGCACCCTGGAGCAATGTATTAATTTAAATTTGCTCATAGGTAAGTATACCATAGCAAAAGAAAAGCCACATCCACTTATGTTTCGCTGACTTAAGTAGTGCATTTAACTTGGTCTACCATGCCAAGGTGTGAAAGACCTTGGAACAACTGGGTGCCCGATAGATGTCACTTCTTTTATGTCACAGCTGTATAGCCTTTTGACTGCTCAGTTGCGTTATGGTACTAACGGTGAACGCACCTCAGGATTTAGATTTGCATGAGTAATTTGGAAAGGGTGTTTCCTTGCACCCTTTTTATTCTCTCTTTACATAAATGGGGTGAATAAATACTTGGTAACAACTGACTGCTGCCCCCCCAATGTTGGCGAGCATCCAACTCATATCCTTCTGTATGTCGATGGCACGGTATTGATATCACAAACCGCCTATGGTTTATAGTGTCTGCTTGAAGGTTTTATTATATATATGGAGGGCAAACATATGAGGTTGAATTTAACTAAAAAAAAATTTATGTTGTGTGGCACAGGTAAAATAAAGAAGTGGACACATTTTGTCAAAGGCCAGGCATTAGCTGAAACTGAAAGTTTTACTTACCTGTTGTTGTATTCCTCTTAGGGTGTCCATAAACGGGCTTTCCAGAATCATGTCCTTATATAGGCACAATTCGCCCTGCCCTTATATAGGCATAAAATCCCAGCCCTTATTTAGGCATTAAACCGTGCACTCCAAATACAGGCATGGTCTCCGACATCCGTCCACCCTAACGTCACAACGAGTTCGTGAAGAACAGACCCTTAGGCTGCGGGAGTTTCCCTAGCCCAGGACTATTGATTTCTTCAAGGACTCATATATTATGCATGAACCATTATTCCTTAGGGGTTCATTCATGACGTCTTCCGCTGTCTGACTCACGTCAATGCTAACATTCTGAGGTAATTCTCAGGTATAAATATAACTTCCCTAGCCCCTGTAAATCAGAGGAGACCTCGACTTCAGAGGAGCCCGTTTCCCGGCCTGACACACTGAGAAGACGCTGTCATCCCTGCACGCAGAGAGTCCAGCTTCCAGTGATCTGACTTCCCTTGCGGGGTGTTGGAGTTCGAGTCTGGCAAAGAGATTCCTACCTCTCTCATTCTTCAGGTATGGAGCTGACAAAAACCTAGAGGGACTCTTGGCATACTTGGCATACTAGGCTTAACATACTCTTAGTATACCATAGTAAGGAATACTTCACCTACTTCATATCTCCCCCTACACCTAGGTTAGGTTAGGTACATTGGGGTAGAACTAGGTTAGAAACGCATTGTATGAGTACTCGCATTTTTAGTCTGTGTCATTTATGTAAATGCATATATACTAAAAGATAATGCTATCGCAGTATTATTTATTTCTACTGCTCACACTGTACATTATTTATCTCGCATACTGTCTTGTGATCGTAACAGCACATTTTACTTACACAAGAAACAAGACTGTTCAATAAACCTTTTATTGAAACGCCCGTCTATTCTTTCTGTGTAACTTTGAGGAAAACTAAGCATGCACGATTGAGCTGAGTGAAATAGTTATCTATTGTTTCCACGACTCTGGGACACGTTCTGATTCTAAAGGGAAACAAAGTGGTCATGTTTTGCGGCTGCCAGAAACTACTCCTTTCTTGTCGTCAAGGAGTTTCTAGTGGCCTCTGAGCTAGCTGGCACAAGTAATTAAGTTTAATATACTCGATAGGGACATACTGACCTTAGTCCTATGTCAAACCTATAGGATATATTATTCCAATGCGCAGGGCCTATTAGGGAAATAGGAGCTACACTACACTGTGCTTACATTTTTCCTATATTTGTTTTTTGGGGTCCTCATTTGAAAATTGGAAAATTTTCATTTTTGAGAACCTCTGAAGCAGTTTTCAGATTCACTGCCAACATTGGAACTAAGCCTATAAAAAGAGATACTGCAACTATATAAAAGTAAATGTATTAGCAGTGTTATCTATGGGGCCGCCTTGTGGGGTATGTCAAATAGTAAGTCACCACAGACGTTAGAGAACTACTTTTTTGCAGACTATTGGCAGTACCACGATCTAATCTACTTAAATTGTCCACATTAAAGTAGCGGCCTCTTACTTAAAGGATACTATTAACATCAGTGCGCTTCTGCCCTGGTACAGTATCTGGAGTAAGTCTGGAACTAAGGGGCATATCATCAAGGCCCGGCGATAAATATCGCAAAGCGCGCTTAGCGCTTGCATATTTATCGCCGGCTAACTCTGGAATTTATCGCCCGGTTAGCGCGTTATCAACAACGCGCATCGCCGAGGCGATACAAATTCCAGAGTTAGCTGCCAAATGTGCGATTATCGCTGGAAATCCAGCGATAATCGCACAACGATTGGCGATACGTTGTTGATAGGGCAGGGCAGACTTAGCCATTATATCCACCTTCCATTGGATATAATGGCTAAGTCAGCCTGAAAGCAGGCGTAAGGAAAGTAGCGATAACCACGGTTAGCGCTACTTTTCTTATTTCTCTGCAGGTTAGTGTTCACATTGTTGATACGAGAAATGTCGGTTAGCGACATTTCTCACGTTGTTTTGGGGAGGAACGCCCACTTTGCATCTCATTAGAGATGCAAAGCTGAAGCGTTAAGGAAGAGGCGCTACGGCAAGGATTCACGCGATAGCGTGACCTTGTTAATAGTGCGATAAAATTATCGCCGCTTTTGGCCCGAAAACGGACGCTAAAGCGGCGATAATTTTATCTCGGGGCCTTGATGATATGCCCCTAAGTGTACTAAAGAGATAATTAAAGACTGCTTGGCCCTTGTTTGTAGAGAAACAATCCCTTGGCTAGCTCACGTGAAAAGCCTCTTAAATGAAATAGATACAAATATTAGTTTGGATGTTTCAGCTAAAATCTTATACTGTAGTAAAAAGCAACTGAAGATGCTTCAATTAGGCCATAGAGAGGTTAGGGAGAATCTAGCGAGAATGTCAAATCGACAATCCAGAGATATTTTAGTGGCCTGACGCAAAATGGAATCCAAAGTGATTTAATATGTGTAACTAATACTCAGGACAAATTCTACCTTACAAGGTTTCGGGTAGGTACCTTACATTTTCTGGTAGCATTTCCAAGAATGAGTGTATGGAAGGAGAATTTACCCAAATGTCCTTGCGATGACATATTTGCGCAATCTACTCAGCGCTTTATTCTATTCTGTAAATTCTATCAGGATATTTGGAATGGCTTTTTAAAACTGTTATTTATAACATATAAACTGTTTTATTTTAAGGATGCTTTTAATCGCTGAGGTAAATTAGACACGGTGGACTTGTGATTTGCAGTTTCTTCATTTATTTCTTCTGCAAATGAATGAAAACATATAGTCACCTAGAAAATCTACTTTATGAGACTGACTAAAGGTCCATATCATATATCATATATTAAGACAGGATATTAAATTAATTATTGATTATTGATGTTGGATTCGTATGTGACCTCAATTTGCATTTTAGTAATGTAATAATTTTGCACCTAACACCGTATATTATTCTTTTAATGGAATTTGTAACATTTTTAAAACAATATGTATCATAATTACTGTATTGTTTTATATTTTTGTGTATCTTTTATGGATTCTTAATCCGAATAAAGGTTTAGAAATGTAATTGAATTGATACGTTATAAGCGCTTCAGGCCTCACAAGGTTAATGGGAGGCACTATATAAATAGTCATAATATAACATTAGACTGGAAAATACAAACTCCTATTCTAAGAAGGAATAAGTATGCGAATGATCATGTGATGTGAGTTATCGAACAACACTGCTGTCCTTGCATTCTGGCTTAAAAACTGGGGAAAATCGATCTGTTTTGTTTTGCCTAGTGTCAAAGAATTGACCAAGTCACCACATGCCTTGTGTGAAACCAGGTAATGTCGACTTAGCTTTCCAAATTTGATTTTACCATTTAAGCAAGGAGTTTGTCAGACATGACATGCAAGTTCTTGTGAAAAATGCATGTCGGCATGTGGTATCACACATCCAGTTAATTAAAAAAGTGAACAATGTTACAGTTTTCTGAGAAAATGTGAGGTTATTTGCTTTTATCAACGAGCTAGACACTTTTTCTGATCGAGTGCCTCACTTTGTTGTGTTGCAGCACCTTTTCTTTTATAAAGGTGACCTTACGCAGAAACCATGGGAAATGGGGAGCAATAAACACCTGGTGTGCATTGGAGCATCATCTACAGCATGGTGCAGAAGGAAACCTCTGAGGTTCGAGTAGGGTGGGCAGACTTGACACTGTGCCGAGGATAGAGTACTTGAAACGACATAAAATTGTTGCAGTATTTTAGGTAATCACCTACTAACCCACATCAAAGTCTAGGCAGCATCTATTAAAGCAGCTCCTCTCATTCAGGGGCTTATTTACAAGAAACTGACGCATCTGTATAAATGCGTCTGTTTCCCTGCCCATGCTTGCGAAACCCTTGCGCCACCATGGATGCGCCGTATTTACAATATGGCGCACCATGGCACAAGGATTGACAGATGCGTCAGAAATGTTGACGCATCTGTCGGCTCAAAAGTCACGCATTGCTGGAGTCGTGTCGCAAGCACGGCGCGACTCCAGCAATGCATGGGGAGGCCTATTCCTAATACACTGCATCACTCCTTATGCCTGCTCCAAGCAAGCGTAGGGTTTTGACTGAGTGGCCTCCATAAGTAGCGCAGTGAAATCTTGTAGATTTCACTGCATCACTTCTACGAGGCTTTAACACATGGGAACGCCCACCCTGCACACATTATATCTGATGCAGGTATAATGTGGCGCAGGGCTTTACAAGGTGACGCATCTCCCTAGATGCGTCACGTTGTAAATGGGCCACAATGTGGCACATTGTTTACGCCTCCTACTTGCTGCTATATCTGTTTTTAAAAAGGACCAAATCTCACTAATTCTTGTTTTATCTGTGCCGCATTCTTAGTTCACTTATCTGTCCTCCTGAGCCGCACTGCTCCCCGGTCCACCACGGGAAGTCCCGTTTGTGTGGAGGGAGTATGCGGCAACGCTACACACTCCCTTCCGGGCAGGAGACCGGAGGGGGCGGAGCCTCGTGGCTTCTTAGACCACATGACACAAGCCTCGCGCAGCGGACGCGCGCAGGCTGAAGGCAGGCAACAGCGCTGCTAATTATTTTAACAATTGAATTGACTCGCCGCTAAACTGGTATGAATTGACTGTTAGTGAACTTTTAACTACTTGCTGCTATATCTGTTTTTAAAAAGGACCAAATCTCACTAATTCTTGTTTTATCTGCGCCGCATTCTTAGTTCACTTATCTGTCCTCCTGAGCCACACTGCTCCCCGGTCCACCACGGGAAGTCCCGTTTGTGTGGAGGGAGTATCCGGCAACGCTACACACTCCCTTCCGGGCAGGAGCCCGGAGGGGGCGGAGCCTCGTGGCTACTTAGACCACATGACACAAGCCTCGCGCAGCGGACGCGCGCAGGCTGAAGGCAGGCAACAGCGCTGCTAATTATTTTAACAATTGAATTGACTCGCCGCTAAACTGGTATGAATTGACTGTTAGTGAACTTTTAACTACTTGCTGCTATATTTGTTTTTAAAAAGGACCAAATCTCACTAATTCTTGTTTTATCTGCGCCGCATTCTTAGTTCACTTATCTGTCCTCCTGAGCCGCACTGCTCCCCGGTCCACCACGGGAAGTACCGTTTATGTGGAGGGAGTATGGAGCAACGCTACACACTCCCTTCCGGGCAGGAGACCGGAGGGGGTGGAGCCTCGTGGCTACTTAGACCACATGACACAAGCCTCGCGCAGCGGACGCGCGCAGCGGGCGCGCCAAAGGCAAGCCCGTCTGCGCCCGTCTGCGGCCGGTCGGGGCCAGGGGCTAGAAGCCCTGCCCGTCCCTTGTCCCACACCAGATCCTATAGCCCATTTACCCTACGTAATCTAAGAGGACCGACATCCGACAGGTGTTGCCACTCGTGGAATGTAGCAGATGAACACACTGACTGCCCCCATTGTGGGTTTAACCTCCGGCCGGTTGTTAAAACACAGAACTCCCTTATAAAGCATGCCAACATAAAAATGTTCTTGCTAAACTGCCGATCGTTCCCTAAACATGCCATCGAAATTGCACTACTACTACTGGAAGAACTTAAACCGGATGTTCTCTTCCTCACGGAAACATGGCTTAACAATGAGTCTGAGCCGGTCCTCGCACAAAATCTCCCTGGCGGTTACCTCATACAACGAAAAGACCGCAAAGAAGGTAGAGGGGGGGGGCTTAGCAATCATCCTCAAAGACCACCTTAAGTGTCGCATCTCCCCAGATCAGGTCTCAGACTGCGAGAGTCTACTCTCCATAGATTTCTCCCCCACTATCACTTTCTCTGGGCTATTAATTTACCACCCACCTGGCCCCCTAGGACAATTTCTTAACACCCTTCTGACAACCACTGCTAATTTAGCTTGTTCATCTTCCAATTTCACAATATTGGGAGATCTTAATATTCATTTGGACAATACCTCCGATCACACCACAACTGAACTTAATCTGAGCCTCTCCGCACTTCAGCTAAAGCAATTAGTATCCAACCCCACCCATATTAAAGGCCACATACTTGACCGCGTCTTTAGCAACTGTCCTGAACTCACATCTGGTAAGCCATCTCCGCTTCCTTGGTCCGATCACTTTCTGATTCCCATAACTTGGGAAATCCCAAAATACCCCCTTCCCTCCATTTCATCCTCACGACGGGAACGCAACTGGTCCAAGCTTCCCAGGCAACGCTGGATCTCAGCCCTTGAAACCACCAGACCTAACAAAAACCCTAACCCTACCCTAGCCAATGAGAATTTTAATTTCTGGATCCAAAGCTCCCTTGACGCTATCCTCCCCATAAGGCACATCCATCATAAAGGTAGAGCAAAGATGTCCCCTGGTACTCCCCAAAATTACGCGAGCTCAAGCAACACTGTAAAAGCTCGAGAGGAAATGGAGACAAACCTACTCAGTCCCGAGCAAAACCAAATACAGGGAAGCAATAAAAACCTATAAATTAGAAATCAAACTCGCCCAAGCTGCCTTCTATGAAGAAAAAATCAAGGCAGCCTCCAATTCCCCTAAGGAGATCTATCGGATCGCTAAAACTCTTTCAAAACTGCCCCAGAAGCAACCCACCTCTGATGATGCCCTATCCCGGTGCACCAATTTGGCGGAATTTTTCCACCAGAAAGTACAAAACATTTACTCCATCTTTACTCCTATCCAGCCTGATACTACTAACTGGTCAGTCTGTGAAACCCAAGCCACATTGAAATCATTTCCTCCCTTAGATCCCACATCTCTAGACTCCATCATGTACCGAGTAAAATCAGGTTCCCCCCTGGACCCAGCTCCTCCCCGAGCCTTGTTACAAGTCACAGCAAACATCTTACCAACGGTCCTTGACCTACTGAACGCCTCTATCTCCGCCGGAGTGGTTCCCCCGGCCTGGAAATGTGCAATGGTAAAGGCCCTCTTAAAAAAAAAAACCTAGACGAGAATAACCTGAGCAACTATCGCCCAATCTCCCTACTCCCGTGGATGAGCAAGATACTGGAAAAGCACATCAACTCAGTGCTGGGAGAGTTTTTAGAATCTAATAACCTATTGCATCCCTCTCAGACTGGCTTCCGTCCTCAACACGGGACCGAAACAGCCCTCCTTGCCGTAACGGAGGAGGCAAGGAGGATCCTGGATCAGGGAGGCTCTGCGGCCATCATCCTCCTCGATCTCAGTGCCGCATTCGACACTGTAAACCACAACACGCTGATTTTGAGACTAAAGAACATGGGTGTATCAGGCAATGCTATCGCCTGGCTACACTCCTTCTTAAGTGACCGGTCCTTCCAGGTCTTTGAAGGCGATGTGGTCTCCGAACAAATGCCCTAAGCTGTGGTGTGCCTCAGGGCTCCTCCCTGAGCCCCACATTATTTAACATTTACATGAGCTCCTTGGCAGAGATTGTCCTCCCATTTAACATCAAAATCGTCACCTACGCTGACGACACTCAGCTGGTGGTGGCACTAAACGACTCTGAAAAATCAGCAAATAACCTTGAGAGTTGTCTCATTGAGGTGGCTAAGTGGATGGAAAACTCGTGCCTGAAGCTTAACGGGGACAAAACGGAGATTATGCTTCTCGGGAACTCCCCCTCTCTCAGGACGGAGCAATTCTGGCCAAAATGTCTTGGCCCCGCTCCAGAACCCTCCAACCAAATCAAAAGCCTGGGCATCTGGCTGGACCGCTCCCTCAGTTTTAACCACCAGGCGGCAAAACTCTCGGCCACCTGTTTCGGCCTCCTGAGGATGCTACGCAAGATACTTCCCCTTCTCCCATTCCAAGCACGAAAAATCATGGTACAAGGTCTCATCCTCTCCCGCCTGGATTATGGGAACGCTCTGTACTTGGGAGCCCCGCAATCCACCATTGGCAAGCTTCAAGTAATCCAAAATTGTGCAGCCCGCACTCTCCTCCAGACCCCTCCCCGACAGTCTGCAGCCCCTGCACTAAGGAGTCTCCACTGGTTACCGGTCAGGGAGAGAATCCAATTCAAAGCCATGTGCATTGCGCACAAGGCTTTTCGGAAGACAGGCTCGTCAATCAGTCAGTCCTTGATAACACCCTACCAACCAAACAGGCTTCTCCGGTCAACCTTCTCCTCCCTCGCCCTACTGCCCACCATAAAGAGAGCCAGATGCGGAGGACGATCCTTTTCCTACAACTCCGCCAAGCTCTGGAACGCACTCCCCCTCCGTATGCGGATGGAACCTAATCTTCTGTCCTTCCGCAAACTCCTAAAAACCTTTCTTTTCAACAACCGCTGAGTGCTCCTTCTGTCTGCGTTTCGTCCACAGCGCTGGGATGCCTCAGGGTAGCTATCGCGCTATATAAATGTTTTTTTCATTTCCTCTGAGTCACAAAAAGTGATGCAACGGTGGCTTAAAAGTGTCGCAAGGGGCTTGTAAATCTGCCCCTTAGTCACTATGAGTTCCTGCCCATTGCTTACATGTGTTTGTGTTGTTTTACGTATGTCATCTTCCTTCTGTTTCTTGCTGTTGTTCTGAGCACCTTTTATCCTGAGAGACCACAGGTGTAATCATTCTTTGGGACCACCATTACTGGAGTCCCGTTGTCCTTAGTGTCCTTTGGTCAGTGTACCACCATGGCAGTTGGTACTACACAGCATTGTGCCTAAAAGGGGAGGGTCAGCAACATAATCTGAAGGATGACATGACATAGCTAAGAACAAGTTTCTTTTGTAATTCAGACATCACCTATAAGCAGCAGAGAAACAAGAACCGGGCTGCACACAGTCTGCTTTACTTACTCAATCCAGTCACGCCCTACCCGGTGCCACACAGGTGTAACAATCTACTGGTAATGCAAGAAAAATCTCCAATACCCCTCAATTTAACATGAAGTACGTGTCACTTGGCAGGGCTACAGCTGCAACACATGCACTCTGGGTCTAATTGTATCACTTTGTAGCATGAAGTTGTGTTGTCCAGCATATGTTTTTGTACCGAAATGGAACCCTTTCAATAAAAAATACCATGGTTAGCCATGCTGCTCTCTAACATTATGCCTGCCTCAAGGAGGAACACAGTCTGGGCCAAAGCCCTGTCTACCTTTTTTATTAGATAGTGTTTTGCGTGAAAATCCATGAACTATTGTGGGGGCATGCCCACATGCCACCCATCAATTACACCCTTCAGACAAAGTAGTGCAAAGCAGTACTTCTCTTATCTTTAGGGCTACCTTCCAAGGCAAATCAAGATTTATGATGGAAAGTAAATACCAGTTCAAGACTCAGGGGCCGATTCCGATCTCGGCCGGTAGGGCTCCGAATCGGATTCGGCTTAACCGGATCCGATTCGGAGCCCTATTTCCCGACCGATTCGTACATGCGTCCGGACGAGCGAGTACGATGCGAAATCGCCGACCGACTCGTTCGGGCGTCCCAACCTCTCCGACCGACTCGTTCCCGGGTCGAACCGCACCGACCGACTCGCTCGGACACGACTCGCACCGCGCAATGGAGACGTTCCCCGGCCGGGTAAGTACGATGCGCGCCGCGAGCAGTCCGACCGACACGCGCCGTCCGGCTCGAAAGAGCAGTCGGAGCCGTACTTCGGGGGTCCGTGTCGGACCCCCCTGTACGCGTAGCCGCACGAGTCGCACACAGGGGGGACCCATGGGTCCCCCCTACCTGTGCGTGTATGGCGCGAGTCGCTTCGCCGCGTACCCGCTTAAGGGGCGCCCTTGTTCGCCTCACACCCATTGAGGCAATGGGAGCCCGCGTACGCGTTGTACGACCGGCTCCCATTGACTTCAATGGGAGTCCGACCGACTCGAGTACGATAGCATACGGACGCATCGTACTCATTCGGTCGGGCTGCACGGGTCCGATTCGGTCGGAAATCTCTCCGGGTCCGGCTCGGTCGGAGAGATTTCCGGCCCGAATCGGAATCGGCCCCTGAGTGTTGGTTTCATCACTTTTTATGACACTGCACCAGTGCAAAGCTTTGATAAATCTGGCCCTCTCATGAGACACCTTCAGCGAGTCATAGCTTCTTAGCGAAAAGCACTCTGCATTCTGGGACTGATAGTTTTTAAGTACTTGAAAATCATGTGATTGAACATTAAACATTTCCACCCAATGCTTGGTGTTCTCTGATTTTCATTCTTTATAGTAGATATAGAAAGTGAAACCACATGGGGAAGTCAGGAGTGGGGGACATTTCGGGGTTTATGGGGTTATTTATGGCCAGCGCGTTCGGTCAGGCCTTTTGGGAAACTCAGAATTCTCTGCATTCCCTCACACAGTTTGTAGCTTACATGTCTTTTGATGCAGCATTGACTGTGTAGCTGGCATGCCTTGTAACTCAAGGTCCCAGTCATTTCTGGTTAGCACCTAGCATGCCATGAGGTAGGACAGCTAAGGGACAGATGTGAAGCTCACTGCCAAAGGTGGCAGGGGAGGTTCCAGCCATGGGCCTTGCAAAAACCAAAATAAATCAGCATAAGATATTGCATCACTCCTCCTTCATTCAGGGAACTTTCTTCTTGCACAAGACCTCCACACAACACAGGTCTCCCTTTCTCTTTCTCTCTCTCTTTCTCTCTCTATCTCCATCTCTCTCTCGAGGAATAAAGAAAGATTACCACTATCATGTTGTGGTAAATCTTGTGAGCAGCTGGGCAGTGGTACGAACAAACCAGCCTTGGGCAAGTTCCACTCTCATTAGGCAGTAGTCTATCGCGCAACACCTGACGCTCTGTCTTTCCTAAATGTCGGTTTCCTCAGTTCACCCTGCTCTTGGACCAAAAATCAAAGAGGGACAGACCTAGAAAAGTGTGCATGAAGAAAGGAAACCACATTTTAAATCAAGTGGTAAAGGTGGCCAAGATGCTGCTACTTTATTTGCAATTGAGCCTCACTTACAAAGCAGGTACCTAACGATCTTTTTCTTAAAGGTTACAGTGCTTTATTTTTATATAGTTATGGGACACACACCACCGTATCCTAACCCCCAGTCTTGTAAATCAATAATTCTGAAAAGTTTTAAGCAGCTTACATTTCTCCCCAGGTAATTTGTGGAAGGACTTCATTGCTTTAGTTGGTCTTTGCCCTTCCTCTTGGCAGCATCAGTATAGATCAGTCTCTTGTCAATCCTGTCTGACTGGAGAACATGCTTATCTTTTTTAAGCTATTTGTATCACTGAAACTGCATTATTGTGCGTTGGGTTAAAGAGGTGAGGTACTTGAATGGGGGGAAGATTTGTGGCAGGGTGGTGTAGGGGGCCCTCTCACTGTACCTTGATGGGGGGGGCCCCTGAGTTTTTGTTAAGCCATTGGAAAGCAGGACTCACAGCAGGCAGAGTCCAGGTGCGGGTTAAGGTGGTTGGAGCCTTTTCTGTCCCTGAGGCTCCGATCAGGAATCCAGCCAACTAGCCCTTGCAGTCACTCTGGTGGTCCTGTGTCCAATATGCAGGTCCAGTCAATCAATCAATCACAGAATTTGTAGAGCGCACTACCTACCCGCGAGGGTCCCAAGGCGCTGGGGAGAGGAAAGGGGGTGGGGGTGCTGCTACTGGTCGAACAGCCAGGTCTTGAATAGCCTCCTGAAGGTCAGCAGGTCTTGGGTCTGTCGTAGGCTTAGTGGAAGGGTGTTCCAGGTCTTGGCGGGGAGGTGTGAGAAGGATCTGCCGCCGGTCGTTGTTCTTCGAATGCGAGGGACGGTGGCGAGGGAGAGGTCGGCGGAGCGGAGCTGGCGGTTGGGGACGTAGAAGAAGAGTCGTCTGTTGAGGTAGGATGGGCCAGTCTTGTGGAGTGCCTTGTGTGCGTGGATGAGGAGTTTGAAGGAGATCCTCCTGTCGACGGGGAGCCAGTGCAGGTTCCTCAGGTGGGGGGTGATGTGGCTGTGGCGTGGTATGTCGAGGATCAGGCGTGCGGAGGCGTTTTGTATGCGTTGCAGTCGCTTGATGAGCTTGGCCGGGGCTCCCGCGTAGAGGGCGTTCCCATAGTCAAGTCTGCTACTGACGAGGGCCTGGGTGACTGTCCTTCTTGTGTCTGTCGGAATCCACCTGTAGATCTTGCGAAGCATGCGGAGGGTGTTGAAGCAGGAGGAGGAGACTGCGTTGACTTGCTTGGCCATGGAGAGCGTTGAGTCGAGGATGACTCCCAGGTTGCGTGCGTGGTCGGTGGGTGTCGGGGATGCTCCCAGCGTCGTTGGCCACCAGGAGTCGTCCCATGCTGAGGGGTTGGAGCCGAGGATGAGGACCTCTGTCTTGTCCGTGTTCAGCTTTAGTCGGCTGATCTTCATCCAATCGGCGACTGCCTTCATTCCTTCATGGAGATTGGATTTGGCGGCAAGGGGTCCTTGGTGAGGGAGAGGATCAGTTGAGTGTCGTCGGCGTAGGAGATAATGTTGAGGTCGTGCTGTCTGGCGATGCGTGCGAGCGGGGCCATGTAGATGTTGAACAGTGTTGGGCTGAGGGAAGATCCCTGGGGTACGCCGCAGATGATCTCGGAGGCTTCGGATCGGAAAGGTGGGAGGCGGACTCTCTGGGTTCTGCCGTCAAGGAAGGAGGTAGTCCATTCCAGGGCCTTGTCTCGGATCCCTGCGTCGTGGAGGCGTGCGCGTAGAGTGCGGTGGCAGACAGTGTCGAAGGCGGCGGAGAGGTCCAGCAGGATGAGGGCTGCGGTCTCACCGTTGTCCAGCAGGGTCCTGATGTCGTCGGTGGCGGCAATGAGGGCAGTCTCAGTGCTGTGGTTGCTGCGGAACCCCGATTGGGATGGGTCCAGGATGCTGTTTTCTTCGAGGTATCGGGTTAGCTGTTTGTTGACGATCTTCTCGATGACCTTGGCTGGGAACGGAAGCAGGGAGATGGGCCAGAAGTTCTTGAGGTCTCTTGGGTCCGCCTTGGGTTTTTTGAGTAGGGCGTTGATCTCTGCCTGTTTCCAGCTCTCTGGGAAGGTCGCGGTCTCGAAGGAGAGATTGATAACGTTGCACAGGTGGGGTGCGATGGAGCTGCTGGCTTTGTTGAAGATGTGGTGCGGGAAAGGGTCTGACGGGGAGCCGAAGTGTATTGTGCCCATGGTCTTGATGGTGTCATCGATGTTCACGCTGGCCCAGGCTGGCAAGGGGTCATGGTCGATGGTGTGCGGCGGGTCTGGTGTATCTATCTTAGTGGGGGCTGTCTGGGTGTTGAAGCTGTCGTGGATGTCGGCGATCTTGCAGTGGAAGAAGGTGGCGAGGGAATCGCACAGGGCTTGCGACGGCGGGATGTCGTTGGTGTTGGAGCTGGGGTTGGAGAGTTCCTTCACGATGTTGAAGAGCTCCTTGCTGTTGTGTGCGTTGTTGTCGAGGCGGTCTTTGAAGGAGATTCTCTCGGCGGACCTGATGAGGTGGTGGTGGTTACGGATGGCGTCTTTATGGGCTGCGTGGCTGTCCGGTGTCTTATCACTGTGCCATTTCTTCTCAAGTTTCCGGCAGGTACGCTTGGAAGCTAGGAGTTCCGGGGTGAACCAGCTGGCTCTTTTGGTGGTGTTGCTGTAGGTGAGTTTTTTCAGCGGGGCGAGGGTGTTGGCACAGTCGTCTATCCATCGTCTGAGGTTGCAGGCAGCGTCGTCAGTGTTGGATGGGTCGGAGGGAGGGCTGAGAGCGAGGTTTGCCCGTAGTTGATCTTCGGTGACTTTGCTCCAGCAGCGGCGTGGGATCTGTTGGGTGCGGTGGTGTGTGTTGGGTTTCTGGAAGGTGAAGTGGATGCAGCGGTGGTCGGTCCAGAGGAGTTCCGTGGTGTGGCTGAAGGAGACGTGGGAGCTTGAGGAGAAGACGGGGTCGAGCGTGTGGCCGGCGGAATGAGTCGGTGTTGTGACGAGCTGTCTCAGTCCGAGATTGGCGAGGTTGTCAATCAGGGTGGTGGAGTTGCTGTCGTTGTTGTTCTCCAGGTGAAAGTTCAGGTCTCCGAGGAGTAGTGGTCAGGGCGTGCGTGCTGATGAAGTCGGCGATGGAGTCGCTGAACTGGGGTCGGGGCCCAGGGGGTCTGTAGACAAGGGTGCCTCTGAGGGTGGTGTTGGGGTCCGTGTGGATCTGGAAGTGCATGTGTTCGGCGGTGCAGAGAAAGTCGTCGGTGCTGGTCGAGACCCTGATGGAGTTCTTGTGGACGATGGCGATTCCTCCTCCTACTCCGTGGACGCAGTCTCTGCGGGTGATCTTATAGCCGTCTGGGATGGCTATGGCGATGTCGGGTGCGGAGGAGTCGTTCATCCAGGTCTCTGTCAGGAAGGCGATGTCTGGTGATGATGTGTCGAGCAGGTCCCAGAGCTCGACGGCGTGTTTGCGTGCGGAGCGTGTGTTCAGTAGGATGCATCGGAGGTGGTTGAGGTCCTTCTTGGCGGGCGCTTCGGTGGCTCTGAGGCTGGTGTAGCTGCAGTTCCGGCAGGTGAAGGGGCCATGTGTGCGTTTCGGGGCGGCCTTGAAGCAGTTGTGTGTCCGTCCGGGGTTGAGAGCGTGGAGTGTGGTGGCATCGTAACGGCGTCGGTCCTCGAGGCTGGAGCGGGGGGCGCGCGGCCCAGGGGTTCTAGCGCTGGGCGCGGACGGTCGCAGACGGGCTTGCCTTAGGCGGCGCGGCCGCACAGCGGCCGCCATAAATGGGGAGCTGGGAGGGAGGAGCAGCAGGGAGGCGGGAGGCAGGGGCAGCGAATGGGCAGTCAGGGGGCGGAGCCGCAGGGGACGCAGCGGCGGGGGGTACAGAAGGCAAAGTTGGGCACAGCAAAATGGGGGCACGAGGGGGAACAGAAGGCAAAAATGGACACAAGAAATGGGGGCACGAGGGAGACAGAAGGCAAAATGGACACAAGAAATGGGGGCACGAGGGGAGACAGAAGGCAAAATGGACACAAGAAATGGGGGCACGAGGGGAAACAGAAGGCAAAAAAATGGACACAAGAAATGGGGGCACGAGGGGAGACAGAAGGCAAAATGGACACAAGAAATGGGGGCACGAGGGGAAACAGAAGGCAAAAAATGGACACAAGAAATGGGGGCACGAGGGGAAACAGAAGGCAAAAAATGGACACAAGACATGGGGGCACGAGGGGAGACAGAAGGCAAAATGGACACAAGAAATGGGGGCACGAGGGGAAACAGAAGGCAAAAAATGGACACAAGAAATGGGGGCACGAGGGGAAACAGAAGGCAAAAAATGGACACAAGAAATGGGGGCACAAGGGGAGACAGAAGGCAAAATGGACACAAGAAATGGGGGCACGAGGGGAACAGAAGCAAAATGGGCACAAGAAATGGGGGCACGAGGGGAACAGAAGGCAAAATGGACACAAGAAATGGGGGCACGAGGGGAAACAGAAGGCAAAAAATGGACACAAGAAATGGGGGCACCAGGGGAACAGAAGCAAAACGGGCACAAGAAATGGGGGCAAGAGGGGAAACAGAAGGCAAAAAATGGACACAAGAAATGGGGGCACGAGGGGAAACAGAAGACAAAAAAATGGACACAAGAAATGGGGGCACGAGGGGACCAGAAGCAAAACGGGCACCGAGGCAACAGCAGAGGGGCGAGCTTACCAGCAGCAGCAGCGGGCAGGACAACACAGGCGGAGCTGTGTGGCGGGGGAGCGACCTACCTGGCAAGGTCAAGGGTCGCTCTCCTCACCGCGCAGCGGCCACCATATATGGGGAGCTGGGAGGGAGGAGCAGCTGGGAGGCGGGAGGCAGGGGCAGCGAATGGGCAGTCAGGGGGGCGGGGCCGCAGGGGACGCAGCGGTGGGGGGTACAGAAGGCAAAGTTGGGCACAGCAAAATGGGGGCACGAGGGGGAACAGAAGGCAAAAATGGACACAAGAAATGGGGGCACGAGGGGAGACAGAAGGCAAAATGGACACAAGAAATGGGGGCACGAGGGGAGACAGAAGGCAAAATGGACACAAGAAATGGGGGCACGAGGGGAAACAGAAGGCAAAAAAATGGACACAAGAAATGGTGGCACGAGGGGAGACAGAAGGCAAAATGGACACAAGAAATGGGGGCACGAGGGGAAACAGAAGGCAAGAAATGGACACAAGAAATGGGGGCACGAGGGGAAACAGAAGGCAAATAATGGACACAAGAAATGGGGGCACGAGGGGAACAAAAGCAAAATGGGCACAAGAAATGGGGGCACGAGGGGAACAGAAGGCAAAATGGACACAAGAAATGGGGGCACGAGGGGAAACAGAAGGCAAAAAATGGACACAAGAAATGGGGGCACGAGGGGAGACAGAAGGCAAAAAATGGACACAAGAAATGGGGGCACGAGGGGAACAGAAGCAAAACGGGCACAAGAAATGGGGGCACGAGGGGAACAGAAGGCAAAATGGACACAAGAAATGGGGGCACGAGGGGAAACAGAAGGCAAAAAATGGACACAAGAAATGGGGGCACGAGGGGAAACAGAAGGCAAAAAAATGGACACAAGAAATGGGGGCATGAGGGGAACAGAAGCAAAACGGGCACTGAGGCAACAGCAGAGGGGCGAGCTTACCAGCAGCAGCAGCGGGCAGGACAACACAGGCGGAGCTGTGTGGCGGGGGAGCGACCTACCTGGCAAGGTCAAGGGTCGCTCTCCTCACCGCGCAGCGGCCGCCATATATGGGGAGCTGGAAGGGAGGAGCAGCTGGGAGGCGGGAGGCAGGGGCAGCGAATGGGCAGTCAGGGGACGCAGGGGACGCAGCGGCGGGGGGTACAGAAGGCAAAGTTGGGCACAGCAAAATGGGGGCACGAGGGGGAACAGAAGGCAAAAATGGACACAAGAAATGGGGGCACGAGGGGAGACAGAAGGCAAAAAATTGACACAAGAAATGGGGGCACGAGGGGAGACAGAAGGCAAAATGGACACAAGAAATGCGGGCACGAGGGGAACAGAAGCAAAACGGGCACAAGAAATGGGGGCACGAGGGGAACAGAAGGCAAAATGGACACAAGAAATGGGGGCACGAGGGGAAACAGAAGGCAAAAAATGGACACAAGAAATGGGGGCACGAGGGGAAACAGAAGGCAAAAAATGGACACAAGAAATGGGGGCACGAGGGGAAACAGAAGGCAAAAAAATGGACACAAGAAATGGGGGCACGAGGGGAACAGAAGCAAAACGGGCACCGAGGCAACAGCAGAGGGGCAAGCTTACCAGCAGCAGCAGCGGGCAGGACAACACAGGCGGAGCTGTGTGGCGGGGGAGAGTCCTTCTCACTCAGGCAGCAGGGCAGCAGAGCAGCAGAGTTGCAGGGCAGAAGAGTAGCAGTCCTTCTTGCAGCAGAGCAGCACAGAAGTCCTGCAGAGTCTCCCATAGGTATTGAAGAGTTGGGTCTGAGGGTACTGAAGAGTTGGGTCTGAGGGTTCCATATTTACACTTAGTGACAGCTTTGGAGGGAGTAAGGTTCTGGAAGTTTCCACCTACCGGTGGTCTTTGGAATTTCCTGCCTCCCTGCAGGTGACAGCTCCTCCTCCTCATCAAGTCAAAGATGGCCCAACTTGCCAACACCTATCCCCCCTTTATCTCACTGTCTTGGAACAGTGCACAAAGACCAGCTGCCATCTACACCAAGTTATATGACCCAGAAAACAGGCTGCAGGCACCAAATAGTTAGGACAAAAAATACCAACTTTCTAAAAGTGGCATTTTCAGAATTGTGACTTAAAATCTGGCTTTACCTTTAAAAAAGGTTTTGAATTTAAAATTATTAGAAACCAAACTTGACATTCCTACTTGCTCCCAATTGCAGAATATGACTTATTAAATGTACTAAGGTAACCCAATGTTATTCTATGGGAGATGCAGGCCCTGCAGTAGTGAAAAACGACTTTAAGAGTCTTTCACTACCAGGACATGTAGAACATAACAGTGTACAACCAACTTTTTAAATACACTGTGCCCTGCACTATTGAGCTGTTTAGGGTCTATCTTAGGGGTGACTTATATGTATTAACAAGGAAAGTTTAGGCCTGGCAAAAGGTTTATTTTGCCAAGTCGAATTGGCAATTAAAACTGCACATGCAGGCTGCAATGTCAGGCCTGAGACATGCATGAAAGCCTAATTAAGTGGATTGCACAACCAATGCTGCAAGCTATAGCATTTAACTCATAGGCCCTGGGTACAGGTAGTACCACTTTACTAGGGACTTTCAACTAAATTAAATTAGCCAATTGGGTGTAAGCCAATGTTACCATGTTTTAGGGAAGGAGCACACACACTTTACCACTGGTTAGCAGTCGTAAAGTACAAAAGTCCTAATGTCACAAAAATTAGATCAGAAAAAAAATGGAGGAGTAAGGTAAAATGTTTGGGGTTGACCACCCTAAAGCTGACAAATCTAACTATAAGAAACACCCTCAGATATATGCACCAAATATATTCCAGTTTCCCAACTGTCCGAACCCATAATTCCATTAATAGAGTCTGTCTACCCTTAAAATAAAACAAATTAAAAATACCTCAGCAGATAGACCACACTCCCAAACCCAGTAGTTGGTTTGGCTTTGTGACCCGTTTAGTGGTAGGTGGTGCCCAGTGTGTTGCGTTAGTCAGTTTTCCGACTCTGGGTTACTTTGTTGGTGTATACTTCCCTATGTAGCAAATGTTCTGTGGTCCTTGATAAGGAGCCTTTTGGCATCATCTCCACCACCCTGCCACCACTAATGTCCACTGCGCACAGAGTACAGTTCTGTGACTAATGGTCTGTCCAGTATATTACCATCATGATTTATTTTAATTAGGTCCTCACTGACTTGACCTCTAACAGCTTTATCTTCCCTCAAATTCACCTCTTGAAATCGTGTCAGCATCCTATGTCTCTGTGACCTTTGTCCTTACCATTCCTTGAAATCCTATGCATTGGTTGGACTGCTCATATCCATGAGTTTTTCCAATATGCATTTTGCCTCATTCATCCTTGCCGATAGTTTCTACAGGTCAAGACAAAGAAAGTAACAACTCTTCCCACTCGTCCTGTCTGCCCTTTTAATAAATTCCTGGATTCCTTCCTCTGCTTATGTTCCAAACTTTGTTTTGATTTTATATTTTATCACACTTTAGGTGATGGCTTGTACTATGTTTTGTGTCTCCATATGTCAGCGAGGATGGTTTTGGTTTGTTTCACACTTGTTTACTCTCTGCGTTATGGGTTGTCTCTGTATGGAAATATGGTCTACACATCATAACAGCATGGAGTGTAGGGTCTAATGAGTCAGTGTGACATAGGCTTTCCTAAGTGGGTGAGACAGTCCTACAACACGCCGGAGTGGCCTTAGGGGAGAACATTTATAAACAGGGGTGGCACATGAGTGCAAGAGTGAACCCTAATGATAATACACAACTAAAAGAGAAGAAGCAGGGGTGACGGGGAAGAGGGGGAGGGAATTGGAGACATAAGCCTCTAAGCAAAGGGATGCGAAGTACAACAGTCAATAAGTCACATTTCACTTCGAGAGAAACCTGAGAGATGAGCTAAAGCAGGGAGAAGGGAAAAGCCTCACAAAAATTTTTTTAAACCTTTTTTTATTTACTACTTGACACTCATATTTACCTTATTTTTTCTTATTTGAGGGTCATGTCATTCTCATGCAGATGTCATCTGCAGGGTAAGGCACATTGATCAACAACCTTAGAGGAAAATAGAAGGGGAAGACCATGTGACATAATTGGCCAACAGGAACCTGGATGGCTTAAAAGAGACAGCGAACATACCTTTCTATTTGATTTCTTTTTGTTGGGTGAACTTCACCTAACCCCACAATAAAATACATGGGGGCATATCATCAAGACACATATCGCCGCTTTTTCGGCACATAGCGCCGAAAAAGCGGCGATTCAAATATCGCACAATCATCAAGGCGGCGCTAACATGCATTAGCGCATGTTAGCTGCCGTTTTCCGAACGCCTCACCTTGCATCGCTAATTAGATGCAAAGTAGGCGTTCCTCACATAGAATCCATGTAAAACATCGCTGACACAGCATCGCAATATTAACAAGGATGCCCCAGAGCTGCAAAGCGCCGATAATAGTTGCGCTAATGCCCCTTAACGCTGGATCCTAACGTCTGGTATTTTCTTGACTACCCTATGTGTACTATTGGAGGTGGATTCTAGGGTTGAGGCCACAGGGCCCTATCAGCAAGCTCATCTCCAATTCTGCTGGATTATCGCTGGTTTTCCAGCGATGTCGCCCCATATTGCCGGCTATCGCTGGGAATATTATCGCCAAAGCGCTAAGCGTTGTTGAAGCAGCGCTAGCCTGGCGATAATTTCCTGCGATAGCTGGCGTTAGTGCAAAACGCGCTAAGCGCGTTCATCGCTGAGGCTTGCTAATATGCCCCATGGTTTTATAAAAAAGAGGTTGGTGTATGGTCCCTAATTTATGGTGAACCTCCTCCACCATCCTCTATAGTCAGCAAACAAAGTATTTTGTTATTTGTTGATCAAACTCCAGACTACCCATGTGGAAAACATTCTTGAAGTCCCCTGTCCACATCTGGATTTTCTGCCCATCAGGGTGCCCAGGGGTAGATGCACCCACTACCACTCATCTGCTGTCCACCAATTCACTCTTTCTTATTAAACCTTTTCTTGTGTGCTCCGGAGTCCGCATCCACTCTTCCCCTCCATCTGTCCCTTTTCGTCAGTGCTCAAGAGGTGGTATGACTGCATCCCAGTTGGTCAGGAATCTCCACCTCCTGTTACTGTATTCTGCCTGCGGGAGCAAACTCTACTGTGTCCTCACTACTTTTGGGGTACTCTCTGTGGTATCCCATTCAATTGAATCCACTGGGCCACTACTGCACTACACGCCCAAGCTCACTGCTCTCCATGTCACCTGCCCTTCCCCATCCAGTATTGGCACCTGACACACTCAATCAAGGGCCATCCCATTAACTGCCCTCTCCACAGCACTAACCCGGAGGAGGTGCTGTGTCTGTAGGTGGCTTGTCATAATTTCCTGGTGGTGCGTGCTGCTGTAGGCCAAGGTTTCCTTTTCATCACAAATGCACATAGTTGCCAACTTGTCACCTGATATCTACCATGTTCGTGGAGCAGAAGAAACCTTTGCTACAGCAGCTTTTTTATGTCGACGCGTACCAGACAGCACAGCTGTCTGGTTTGCTAAAGACATCTTGGTGACATTCAGAAAGCTGACCTAGGAATGCATTTTAATCGTTGCTTACTATTGGCTTTGTGGTTTGTAACTCACATTTTCTGGCTTTATTTGTCTTAGGCTGTCCTACTTGAATTTGTCCCTCCCTTTGCCAAAATTCTTGTTTACTGTATTCTTCCACGGACTTGCTTTCTGTAAACAGGCATTTAAAACTTGTTCTTATCTTGCAACATTTGCTGTGCATTGAATGACAGAGGTCAAATGTCAAGCTCTCTCTTCCAAGGGAGCTTGGTGTTTACATTTCTTTCTCTGACTTCAAAGTGACATAATTTATGTGACAATTCTGATGAGTAGCCATGTAAGAGGAGAGGATGTAGCACACAAATAAAAAAAAGAACTATGCTGATGTTTCAGAATACAAAAACAACAATTGATGGACAGAATGCAGAACAATGTCATACATTCACCCCAGTACAAAGATCTGGGCCTAAATCCATCGTTTTTTTGCTCACCATGCCATTCCAGTTTGGACCCAGCCATATGCAAATCAGTCTTGACCCTGCGCCCAATGGGAACAGTCCAGCCCAAACTGCCAGCCCAGGTCCTCCCTGGACTGGAAACAAGCATCCTAGGACCAGTTTCGGGCTTTCAGCCCTCATCAGCCAGGATAGCTTGACTCCAGTGGCATGGCGAGCACGGGACCCACGTTTGGGCATACCCGTCCCACTCGGGGTGACAAATGCAAAAACAACAATTGATGGAGAGAATGCAGAACAATGTCATACATTCACCCCAGTACAAAGATCTGGGCCTAAATCCATCGTTTTTTTGCTCACCATGCCATTCCAGTTTGGACCCAGCCATATGCAAATCAGTCTTGACCCTGCGCCCAATGGGAACAGTCCAGCCCGAACTGCCAGGCCAGGTCCTCCCTGGACTGGAAAGAAGCATCCTAGGACAGGTTTCGGGCTTTCAGCCCTCATCAGCCAGGATAGCTTGACTCCAGTGGCATGGAGAGCACGGGACCCACGTCTGGGCATACGCGTCCCACTCGGGGTGACAAATGCAAAAACAACAATTGATGGACAGAATGCAGAACAATGTCATACATTAACCCCAGTACAAAGATCTGGGCCTAAATCCATCGTTTTTTTTGCTCACCATGCCATTCCAGTTTGGACCCAGCTATATGCAAATCAGCCTTGACCCTGTGCCCAATGGGAACAGTCCAGCCCGAACTGCCAGGCCAGGTCCTCCCTGGACTGGAAACAAGCATCCTAGGACCAGTTTCGGGCTTTCAGCCCTCATCAGCCAGGGTAGCTAGCCTGGCTGATGAAGGGTGATGCCCTGAAACCGGTCCCAGGATGCTTGTTTCCGGTCCATGGAGGACCTGGCTTGACAGTTCGGGCTGGACTGTTCCCACAAGGAACAGGGTCAAGACTGATTTGCATATGGCTGGGTCCAAACTGGGGGGGTGTGGTGAGCAAAAGAATGATGGATTAAACCCAGATCCTTGTGACTGGGGGTGAATGTTTGCATTGTCCAGCATTCCGTCCATCAATTGTTTCTTTTGCAGATGTTTCAGAATATATCAGAATTCATACAAATGAAGCACAGTTTTTTGCAATTCTGAAGTGTGGTGGAAACAAATATTTGAATAGGATCAAAACACATCAATACACTAAGTGATGACATTTGTACACATTATCATTTGTTTGCAGTAAAACCGTATTTCGGTGCAAATGTAATGGTCATTTTCAATTAAAAATGTGTTGTCTGTAATGGCAGTGCGCTACCACACCATGCATACTCCACACTACGCCACTCCACTCCACTCTATGCCCTTCCACTCTATGCCACGCCACTCCATTTTACAACACTCCACTGCACTCGACATGCCACTCTGCTCTACGCCCCTCCACTCAAATCCACTCTACAACGGCATGCCACTCCATTCCAATTTATCCCACTCTACTGCAATCTATGCAGCTCCTCTCCACTCTAATCTACCCCACTCCACTCAAATCTACCCCACTCCACCACAACCTACCCCACGCCAATCTACCACAATATACTCTACTCTAATCTACCACAATCTACCCCACTCCGCTCCAATCTACCACACTTCAGTCTACCCAATCTACCGCACTGCACTCTAATCTATCCCACTCCACTCTATCACACTCAACTGCACTCTACCCAAATCTACCCCATTCCACTTCACTCCAATCTACCCCACTCCAATCTACCACACTCCACTCAAATCTACCCCACTCCACTCCAATCTAACACACTCCACCCCACCCCTCATCAATCTAACCCACGCCAATCTATCCCACTCCAATTTGCCCCATATACTCCACTCCATTCTACTCCACTCCAATCTACCCCACTCTACCCCAATCTATCCCACTCTACCCCACTCCAATCTACCCCATTCCACTCCAACCTACCCCCCTCCAAACTACCCCTCTCATTTCATGCCTCTTCAATCTACCCCACTCCAATCTCCCCACTCCATTCAAATCTACCCCACTCTAATCCACCCAATCTACCCCACTCTACTTTACCCTAATCTACCTCACTACACTCCACTCCACTCCAATGTACCTCACTCCACTCTTCCCCAATCTATCTCACTTCACTCCAATCTCGACTGCACTCCAATCTATCCAACTCCACTCCACCCCATCCCACTCCAATCTACCACACTCCATTCCACCTACCCCACTCCACTTCACTCCAATCTGCCACATGCCACCCAAATCTACCCCACTCGTCCAATCAAACCCATTCCACCACATTCCAATCTACCCTACCCTACTCCACTCCAAAGTACCCTTTCCAATCTACCCCAACCAATCCACCCCACTCCAGTCTACTCAAATTTACTCCACTCCAATCTACTCTACTCCAGGCTACCCCACCCTAACCCTATCTATCCCACTCTAATCTACCCCACCCCATCGTAATCTACCCCACATCACTCTATCCAACTCCACTCCAATATACACCACTCCGATCGACCCCACTCCACTCTAACCCAATCTACCCCTGTCCAAACTACCCCACTCCTATCTAACTCATTCCAATCTTCCCCACTCCACTCAAACCTACCCCACTACACTCCAATCTACTCCTCTCATGCCTATCTACCCCACTCACTCCAATCTACCCCACTCCAATCTACCCCCACTCCACTCCAATCTAACCCGATCAACTGCACTCCACTCTTCCCCAATCTACTCCACTCCATTCCAATCTACCCCAACATATCCCACTCCACTTTACCCCAATCTACCCCATTCCAATCTACCCCACCCCACTCCAATCTACCCCAATCTACTCCACTTCACCCCAATCTATCCTAATTCAATTTACCCTTCTCCCCCACTCCAATCTACCACAATCTAGTCCACTCCAATCTACTCCACTCCGCACCACTCCAATGTATCCCTAATCCACCCACTCCGTTCTACCTCACTATACCCCAACTTGGATGTACCCTAATCTACCCCATTCTACTCAACTCCAATTTACCCCACTCCAATCTACCCCACCTCTCTTCACACCACCAACTTTTAGCCCTGCTGAACAGCAGCCACACTGGTGTACATAATGGCTAAGACACATTGCCAAAGCCAATAGCTTTCGCATATTCGAGATCTACTGGCTTTGCCAATGCTTGTTTTAGATTTCTGTAGGCGACCACAGGCTTTATTCAATTTGTTAGTCGGGGTGGGGCCGGAAAAGTGGGAAAGGGTATGTTCGCCTGACGTCACCCTATGGGAAAAGGCTTATGTCAGTATACATCCACTCGTTCCTGGTGCCAGCCACATCCTCACTTTCAGTCAATATTAAAACTCATTTTTAAAAGGCTATGGAAATCATTGTAACACATTTAAAAAAATGTTTCTTGCAAATTCCGTTCAGAATTAACAAAGGGGTCAGTGATCCAAGATCACAAGGATATCAGAAACAGCATCAAATGCGATTTTACTGCAAATGACATCAGAGGCATTGCAAAACAGAACCTGTGCGTTTTATTAATGCCCTCTGTACAATTTATATTCAATATTATTTCAAATCTCGATGCTTCAACATGTAAATAAACAAAAGCTAAAAATGATCACAATAACCATGTACTCAAATTAGTAGAAACTGAAGGCATTTTAAACTTTCTCAAGTGTTAAGAAGATTTAATACTTGCCACGTGTTCAACAAAATAAGTTCAGAATCATTTCAAAATTGTCATCGGGTGATTATAAATATATGCAGAATCACGATTTCTGTATGTGCACTGGTTGCATTTGCCAAAGCAAACAGATTGTGGGATTTATTTCCAGCAATTATGCAGCCTAATTGGCCTTTTAAGTGCATTTAAAATACAATTGACATGTTTCCACTCTCTCATGACTTGACCTCCTGTTACTGAAATGATTTTAATCCGTAAATGGATGCACCTTTATTGAATGATTGACAGCGCGCTGGAGCAATTTTCCGAGTGGGGGTGCTGCCATCAGCGTTGTCACTGAAGTAATAGGGGTTGTGAAAAATCCAAGAATTCTACAAAGAACAAGTGTAGCAAATAAGCCACGACCATGCAATCAAGAGGATGGCGGGGAAGTGGTGTGTGTCCACTGGTGCATTTTGGAGCACATTCCAGTGCTTAATTTGAGCCGGTGCTTTCCGGTGCTCAGCACTGGCACTTAATTGGTTTCCGTGCTCGGCACTGGCACCTAACTGTTCTAAGTATGGTGTTGGCAGTCTACCACATGGTGGCGCTGCTCATCTAATTTAGAGATGAGCAGAACAACGGTTGTTTAAGAATACAATATACATTAAAATAGTGCTAATACCTGCCTCCCCAGCCATTCCTTTAGCTGTGGGGACCTGGAATAATCTGAACTGTCGCATTTACATGCGAGAGAGATGGCTAGTAGTTGTTTTGGCAGCGATGACAACGGCGATGTGTGGTGCAAGCTGCACTGGCCTCCTGGTCAGAGCCCTGGCACTTAATATTTTACAAATTAAGCACTGACATTGCCCCTAATTTAGGACTAAAGCACGGTGTATTAGTGTACTACCACTCACGGTGAGCCTTTTTTTCAAATGAATTGGTCCGTCAAATGGCCATTAAATTTGTGCCCGACGTACAGATTTCGGGGCTTATTATCAAGGGCAGTATCGCCACTTTAGCGGCACTTTTTGCCGATAAAGCGGCGATATTTTTATCGCTCTATTTTTAGGGGTGGGCGGAATTTGCGTAGTCGCGCTACGCAAAGCTCCGCGAAACGGTAAAAAAACTCCACGAGCACGCAAAAGTTCCGCGAACACGCGGAATTGCTTGTTCCACCCGTTCGCGATGCTTTTTTCCTGTTCGCGAACGCTGTTTGCGTGCTCGGGGAGAAATATCTCGCGAACACGCATTTTTAAAGCGCAAACAAGTAAAAAATTCCGCGAAGTCGCGGATCGCGGAATTTTTGGCAATTTTGCGTTCTCCGCGGAACGCGAAATTACCCAAATTACGCAAATTCCGCGAGCGGAACGGAATTTACCGCCCAGGCCTAATTAGCAAGCTGTCGCTAACAGCTGTCAGCGACAGCTTAATGGCGATAGCTGCCGTTTTGTTGCCGCTTTGCATGTCAGCGATAATTATCGCTAATGACATGCAAAGTAGGCGTTCCCAACTAAAAGCAACTGCAAACAGTCGCAAACACAACTTCCCCCTATTATCAATGCCCGCGAAGCGATAAAAAAAGTCGTGCTAACCGCGATTATCGCTGGAATTTAACACCTGATAAAAACTTGACTTAACCATCTTGTCAATGGGAGGTGGATTGTAAGGTTAAGTCCTCACCTGCCTATAAAACACAAGCACAGGTGCACCACATATTAATTACAAGATATAAAAATATATAGACATAGTCCATATGTAATACAAATATTATTCAAAATTTATTTTTATTCCAAAATTCTCTTTTTAAAAAACATAAACATATGCAAAAAAAAATAATTTTTCACAGTGAAACAGCCACAGCCGACGCGTTTCGTCCTACTAGAGGACTTCTTCAGGGCTGTCAATTTAAACAAACAAATATATAGACGTCAGTGAACATAAACAAACAACACATACATAATGCACATGCATTTAAAAGATTAATCCTTTTTAGCCAAGAAGCTATATTGACAATCCTATATACAAGAAAAGAAGAAGGATAACCCAGACATACTAAAAACAGACAAACTTTTTTTATAAATATATTACAAATTCAAAATAGACACGGCATTTCTATACATTTTACTTATATTTACAATAGAAAGATAAAGAGAAACTATTTCAATTAATGATTCAAAACAAAATAAACTAGAGGCATCCTGACAGAAATTAGATAAATGATGTGGATAAGATCATCCTACAGAGGCACAAAACAAAAAAATCACAATTTTAATCAATAAATTTGCATTTCTAGAGGTTTCTTTTACTAAAAAAGTGCAATTGTACAAATAGTGGAACCTACCGCTAGTAACTCTAAGAAGATCAATCACCACAAGGATGAAGAGTCAAGAGAACAAACAGAGAAACTGCCCATCTCTCATTCCCCATCTAAATCGCCGATATCAAAAATACCTGCAGAGAGATAGGTGAAGGTTTATACACCAAATACGGCTAACGAGAGAATAACCTACACAGATTGAAACCAAGGTACTTACTTCACGTCAGAAGTTTAAACAATATTCCTCAGAGCTATCGATATAAGGAGAATATATACGGAAAGAACTTCAGGAAAAATAGATGAAGGGGCAGGGCGTGCATGTAGATTAATGCCTTGCCGCCTCTTAATGGTCACCCAATTCAGTCACCTAAAAGAAACAAGAATAACCATAATGTATTTTCATGAAGTCCCTCCTAACATGGGACTAATACTCAGTCAACTCGTCTGATTGTCCCACCCAAATGAGAGTGGGCAAAAGCTGCTCGTTAGATTAATAGTCACCCCATTGTAATTTCAATTGTTACATTTGTCCTCAATTAACCACTAAGTAAATTTCCATAAAGAAACCTATATATCCACAAATCTGTAACATCGATTCTAACCCCCATATATGGCTAAGCCCATATTCGCAGGAAACCTTACTTATGTAATATTGGTTACCGAATGGTCATGATGTTACAAGAGTGAGGTTCCAATACTTACAAGGGTATGATGTCACCAGCCCCAAAACCATATCCTGCAGGCCCAAGCCTTATCAGTTCCACAGCAAAGTATATATGCTGGAACTGTTGTTAATAGTCTATAGTATAAACAAAAAAAGGATAAAGAATCATCATTGAGTTGCCCAGACTTAACTAGGGCATATATCATAATGTCAGCACAAAAACGAACAGTAAAGGAAACGAAAGTAAATTAACCATCGTATTAGTCCCCCTATGTCAAGCCCAGGGTTTAATCTCATAGCTATTACGCTAGAGCGATTTAACCCAAATATACTCTAATCCATATCCCCATCAAAAAAACATGCACCATAGTATCGCTTCACTAAAAGCAACACAATTCAAACTGAAGAAAAGAATAACAACTGAACTTTAAGAAAAGCAAAACGATAAATGAGGCAAGGCGGCGTATTCCCACTCCCCTTGGAGGGGTATACCTAGTCTAAATACTCGATTTCAAATAATACGATCAAAAGGAAAAGAAATATATATATGACAGAGTAAAGGAATAAAGGCAGCAAGCAAGCGGGACAACATATCTCCTAATAAAACTTACCAATATTGGGCTATCAACAGGTTTCCAAACGTCAAGCGTCACGGTAAAAGGACGAAGAGCAAATGACTTGCCCAAGCCGATTTAAATACTCGCGGCAGTCAGGATAAATTGAGATCAGCTGAGTCTCATCAGAGAATGTTTCTTTCCCTGAAATAAGGGCCAACTAGACCTTATTTTATGGCGGCCATCTTGTAATGGCAAAGATATCATCAGCGCGTCTATACTCCGGATAATAAAGAGATATAGGCAGCAAGCAAAGGAGACAGCATTTTCCCTAATAAGACTTAACGATATTAGGCTATTCAACAAGGTTCCAAACATCAAGTAGCCCGGCAATGGGACAGAAAACCAAAGATTTGACCGAGCCGATTTGAATACTCGCGGCAGTCAAAATAAATTAAAAACAGCTAAGTCGCTGGAGGTCGCGTAACTATCAACAGAGAATGTTTTTTCAAAATAACGGCAAACTATACCATATTTTATGGCGGCCATCTTATAATGGCAAAAATATCAATGATGACGTCTATACTAGGTATACATCATGGCGGCCATAAAACATGGGCAATATTTCATGGCGGCCATCTTATAATGGCAATAGTGTCATCAGCACATATATATTCAAGAAAGTGACCAATATCCAGCCCAAGCTGTCCCGAACAAATATGAAGGTTCTATTTTGTCCCAAGCGAAAAAAGTCACCAAAGTGAATTAAACGATAGTATAACCCATAGATAATACTCTCTGACATATACCCTCTCCAGAAGAAAAGAAACATGTATAAATAAATCATGACGACTATCCCAGACCCAAGTCCAAAAATCAAACAAAACTACATAGAGCCAATTCAAGCAGAAGGAAAACAGGAGAACCTCGAGTAAAAAACCTACATTATTACAGAAATGTGAAAAAGTTTTCCTATAGAAAGTAATGCATTTCGTCCTCTCTAATATGCCCCAATTCTACGCACCGAAGTCTACATATCCACCCAGCTTCGTTTTTCTCAGGGCAAGTTCTCTATCCCCTCCTCTACGGTGCACTGGGATGTGGTCAATTCCCATAAACCACAATTCCTCACTACCTCCATGATTCTCCTGCATGTGGTATGTGAGCGGATAACCAAGATCTCCATTTCGAAGAGCCCGAAGATGCTCCTGGATTCTTGTTTTTAGAGCTCTTTTGGTACTGCCCACATAAATCTTATTACATGGGCAGCCCAATATATATGTCACATATTTTGTTTTACAATTGATGAAATAATTAATGTTGTATATACGTTTGGTATTGAAATTAAAGGTTTTAATCTTATTTCTTCCCAATCTGCACACACTACATTCACTACATATATAGAAGCCCGTAGTCGATAATGTCAGCCAATTATCGGCTTTGGGTGTGGTGACATAACTAGGACATAACATGTTCCGTAAAGTTTGTCCTCTTCTGTATGTAATCTTAGGTTTTGTGGCCAAGGTTCCATGGAGACTAGGTATGTCCATCAACAAATGCCAGTATTTCCGCAGGACATTATAAACCCTACTGCTGCGAGTATTATACTGGGTGTTAAATGAAAGAGGTGCCTTCTTACACTTTTTTGCTGGGTTTGTTATTAAGGTAGTTGTCCTAGGTATCGTCATAATTCTACTATGTGCTTTAGTCAGGGTCTGACTTGGGTACCCCCTAGCCAAGAAACGCTGTTCAGTCTCCCTGATGTTCTGAATAAAGGAGTCCTCCATGCTACAGTTGCGTCTCATCCTAATCATCTCCCCATAAGGGATATTATTAATCACATGATGAGGATGAGCGCTTTCGAAATGCAATACACTGTTGCATGCTGTACTCTTCCTATGGGTGCGACTCTGGATATAGTTATCATGCACAAAAAAGGGGATGTCCAAAAAATCAATTGATTCACTACTATAACTGATTGTAAATCTCACATTATATGGATTCTCATTTAAATATGCATGATATTCCAAAAGTACCGGGGCAGGCCCATCCCAGATCATAATAACATCATCGATGTACCTGCCCCAGAAAATAACATGCTCCATCCACTCAGCAGCACGGCGACCCCAGGCATGCTCCCGCTCATACCAGCCCATAAAGAGCCCAGCATAAGCGGGAGCAAACCTGGAACCCATTGCCGTGCCCTGGATCTGATGAAACCACTGTGAATCATGGAGAAAAAAATTCTTTGATAGGATTATGTCTGTCATTTCCAGCAAGACCTCATTATGTGAATAATGGTCTGCTGCCCTTTGTCCCAGAAAGAATTGTAGCGCTTTTACTCCAAATTCTTTTCTGATGCAAGTATAAAGACTTGTCACATCCAGGGTGACAAACATGAGGCTCTCAGTCCATGCTAGGCCTTCAAATTTCTCCAAGATATCTCTAGTATCCTTAATATAAGCCGGCAAATTTTGTACAAGGGGCTGTATATAATGGTCCACATACTCTGATAATCTTTCCGTGGGAGAGTTTATCCCAGAGATAATGGGACGGCCTGGTGGAAAATGGCCTCCCTTATGTATCTTTGGTTAAATATATATGCACGGGAACGTGGGTTCCGAAACCGTCAAATATCTATACTCCTCCTCACTTAATAGACCAGTCTCCCGCCACTCAATAAGTCTCATGTTAATATGTGTTCCTAAAGACTTAGGGGTCGATTCCGATTCGGGCCGGAAAAAGCACCGACCGACTCGGATCCGGAAAAAATACCGACCGACACGTACCAGTGGCGCCCGACACGCCAAGTACGATGCAAGCCGCGATAAATCCGACCGACACGTCAGGAAACCAAGCCGACCGACCGAGCCGCTCGGAAAATAGCAATCCGGCCGGAAAAACACGCGAATCCAACCGACCGACACGCACCCGGAACAAATCCGACCGAATCGTACCCGCCAACTCCAACCCGCAAAGTACGATGCAAGGCGCGAAAAACACGACCGAGTCGGACGGAGGACAAGCCGTACGACCGACACGCATACAAAACCGAGCCGAAGCAACACAATACACCGCGACCGACGCGTACGCAGCATACAAAACTGCACAAACACAGCGTGAGCGAAACGGAAAACACCGTACGAGACCAATTCAGGGTCCGACTCGGTCACAAGAACGTTTCCAACATACACAAACAGCACAAAGGACAAATCAACCAAAAAAGGCCAAACAAGCAATTACCAAGCCAATAAATACTGGGGGGGTGGGGACAGAGAACAAAGACACACCCACAACTCCACCTATATAAAGGACACAAATCACTACCATGAGCCTTTGCAAATGCCATTTCACTGCCAGCACCCAAGAGAAAGCAACCACACACCCACAGCTCATCCCTCACACAAGCCACACACCATCAGCACACCAACAAATACCTACCTCACATACACCCAGCAAAACACACACTCACACACCCTCACCTGCACACCAACACACACATCACTCACCATCACCACCCATCACCATGCCCCCAAGAAGAATCCCAAGTTCCTAGATTGTGAATTGGAAGTCCTGGTAGACGAGATCCTCAGGGTGGAGCCACAGCTGTTTGGCACTCTGGTCCAACAGACCCCCATGTCGCAGAAAACCAAGATGTGGGAGAGGATCATCAACAGGGTGAACGCCCAATCATCATGTCGGCGCACAAAGACGGACATCCAGAACAGGTGGTATGACGTGCGCAGGAGGGTACGGGACCTGCTGAAGATAGACTACATCAACAGCCAACATACCGGCAGTGGCCCTCCTGCCAAGCCAATATACCTCAGGCCCTGGGAGGAGAAGGTGCGGGCCATCCTTCCGCCAGTGAGCGTATATGGACTAGAGAACATCCCAGAGCCTGGTGAGTACACAACAAATGTACACAATAAACTGCCACAAAACACACACATCACTGTCAAGGGGAGAGTCAAACCATGCACACATAGCAATTACACAGCAACTAGAACAGAATCATCCCAAAATGTGTATGTCAGTCAGATAAACACAACACATGCCATCAAAAAAGTCACATCCAACTGTGCCAACACATGTACAAACACAACCACAACTACAGCTAGGCAGTGGCACAAATAGAACTAACACACACATCCACACATGTAGCCACCACAACAACACCAACACACAGTGAAGACCACTCAAAGTAAGGAATTCTGTGTATGCTGGCCAAGTCAGTGTAGCCAATAGCATCATGGGAGTCGCAGTCACACATATTGCCCCCCCCACAACTGTCCCATCAACACCACCCTGAACCATGCTCACATCACAGGGAGTGGAGAAGGACTCACAAGATGGCTGACACTGGCTACTGCTGTGGGGAGCACAAGGCCCTGCTGGCAACTGTGCACCAACAAACAGCAGGACACCACTGACTGACATCCTGAGAGACAACTTACACTCCCTGCAATGCAAGCACGTTCCATGGTGGGCTATCTGGCTGGCTGGGTGGGAAGGGGGACTTGCAGCACTGACTATAGTCACCAGCACCTCCCCTCACACCCCCCCAACACAAACTCCACAGTACCCACCTGGTAGAATGCAATGCCCTCCATCCTAACACAAGATCCCACAAAGCACCACCACCCTGGGTTATGTTGTGTGAAGCACAGGGACACTCTTGGGACTCTTAGCCAAACAACTGCCAGGACAACACTCCCAGCCATCCTGTCAGCACAGCCAGCCCACCCCACAGGGAAGCAGAGTCAAAGGAAGGAAGCATGGGCATGCTGGGAAGGGGGTGGAGGCAATAGCATGATGGGAGTCGTAGTCACAGACATAGCTCAACCCCACAACTGTCCCATCAACACCACCCTGAACCATGCTCACATCACAGGGAGTGGAGAAGGACTCACAAGATGGCTGACACTGGCTACTGCTGTGGGGAGCACAAGGCCCTGCTGGCAACTGTGCACCAACAAACAGCAGGACACCACTGACTGACATCCTGAGAGACAACTTACACTCCCTGCAATGCAAGCACGTTCCATGGTGGGATATCTGGCTGGCTGGGTGGGAAGGGGGACTTGCAGCACTGACTATA